>BNST01000124.1:0-83218 GCA_019650275.1 Xylocarpus granatum | reverse complement strand
TTATAATTTCTAATTAAACCAGCAATCCTGTCGCATATTCATCCTTCAGGAGCAACATACACATAGATATAATGCACACCGGCCCAAGTAGTAGCGAGTAAACACTAAGGTCTCTTAGAAGTGTAAATGACTAACATTCTTAACTAATCATGCCAAACATTATTCTCTCTATATCATCATACTCGTAGGACATGTAACTAAAACAATGTCGAGAACATTACATAACTTAATGAAGTGATTTATTAGCAGTAAACAACTGCTCAGCGTTTGTGTGATATATACTACCAACCCTAATTTCCCACAACAGAACATCACTGATTTTCACCAAACCAATAGATAACTCTGGAACTTGCCTTTTTCGATCCCCCACCAAACCGCCCCGGATAGACGCGTCCACAATTGGCGTTTTTCAAGCAAGCATCACCACCCAAGTAAGCCAAATCCCCCAGTTCAAAAAAACACACACATCCTATTCCCGAAATCACCTCTGACAAAAACTGATGAAACCAACCCCAGTTTTTTGTAACCCACGTGGCTATAGGGAAAACATCCACAACAACGACATTCTCTCGGTAAAAATTCTATAAACCAACCCCAATAAAATTATTGACCACCCAACGCCTTTAACATATGAAACCACAATTGAACCAAAGACATAGCCAACACTTTTAATGATTCGGAAAAAACCACATAGATACACACAAGGCCACACCCAAAAACTAACACAAACATGACATAATCTAGATCAGTGAATCTTTTGTCATACAATTTATAATCTGCTCAGCCAATTAACTATTCAGAGCTAAATAGCCATTGAGTTAGAAGCTAATATAATCTAATCGAACAACTGTACCTACCCAATTACCTATTGGAATGGAGAGGACAAGAAAGCAGAAGAATCACAACACACGCACCCGAGCAGAATTCAGTGTTGAACTAATATAATTCATAATATATGCAATGCTTGTTATGAAAACTCAATAACCAAAATCCTAACTTCTTATGAGGAAAATCACGGAGCACGGTATTAGTGTGAATACTGCTGTGATTTCCACCGTTCCATAACCCCTCAAAAACCTGTGGAAACACATGAGATAATTCCAAC
Organism: Xylocarpus granatum; assembly: GCA_019650275.1. Taxonomy (NCBI): domain Eukaryota; kingdom Viridiplantae; phylum Streptophyta; class Magnoliopsida; order Sapindales; family Meliaceae; genus Xylocarpus; species Xylocarpus granatum. The sequence continues at coordinate 82,113 of BNST01000124.1, read as the reverse complement.
ACTCTTGGAATCTATCTTCATTCGCTGTGTAGTATATTCACTCTTCATGTCTTATGATACTCCAATACTTACTGACAACAATGGTACATATCTGAGGAAAACGCTCATCACTCACCCTTGCAGGTTGAAGTATGACTCCAACCCTCAATCACTTCGGTAACATGCTAGACAACTCGTATGTACTCAAGCTCCCATAAACCCAGACCCCAGCCCAAATGTCATTGACCATTAAAACAACTGCTCTTATCATTCTCACCATCCGAAATACATGTGCTCAATATGCATATACATAACATTACACTCGATGTGAAAATCCCACACGAAAAAAGGACCTATTCCCCACCAACCCCTGAACTTCAACAAAAAAAAGGAAAAATAACTAAACCAGAACAAACAACCAAACCACAAATTCTAATCACTTTACAAAAGCCGAAAGTATGTTGAAAAAACAAGAACTTGGGCACCCAAAACCATAAACAAGTAATAACCAAATGTAAAAGTTAATACATTTTCTCAATCCGCTTGTGTATGCTGAAATGCCTAATAGATCTGTGACTAATCTTTTATGTATAAACCTCATAATTCGGAATCCAACCTGAACAGTATGCATTCCAGCCCAATACCAAACCACTTTCTACTATTTTCATTATTTTTTGTGACCCAAAATTCAAGTTATCAAGGTTTGAACTATGATCCATAGAATTAGTCATAAGTCGCAATTCTTCATCAATTATGGGGGAAAGATAGTTCATCAACATATGTCTTTGTGGGACAAATTATTTTCCAGCACAAAACAATTCACATGGTGTGAGAAGTTTTCTTGACATCGAAACCAAACAAGAACATTTTTCATTAGATAGAAATATCAATCGCACTATGTTTCATAAAACCAAAATGGCACAACTAATAAAAATAGTTTTCCAACTGACCCTGATTTAAATTCGTGTATATCCAAAGACAAGAAGACACCCGACAATGACCCTTGATCGGAACCACTCAAGCAACGGACCGCCTTCGCAAATAGGATCCCCCATAAGACACACGAAAAACCTGTACGCATATTAACGACACTACCGATCCACAAACCAACAGGATCAAAAAACAACCACATCCCCCACACTAACAATTAAGCCATCCAAATACCCCTTTCTATCAATCCACGCATAATTGCAACCACCTCTTCGAAAATAGCTGCCTCACACAACACACACACAACAAATAAACCACCCTCTCAGGGTCAACACAGCGTTGGACCGACAGACCGAACATAAACAATGCTATAAACAGTACGAAAACAAAATAGAAATATGTTCATTAGATCACCCGTTAACGCTAGAAAGACAAAATCAATAATGTAAACCTGATACAATCCCCCTATATTACCACCTGCTAACTCAAACATACCCTGATATGGATAAGATTCGACCAACAAAAAGCTTTTACCCAATCCACCCCCATACAATCCTCATTCCTTGTATCGCTCCAACAGAAGCAAAACAATGATCAAAGACGGACAAGTCGTGACCAAGATATGCACTCACCAAAGCTCAAAAACAAGTTCCGCTATCATACACCCTCCATATCTCCCACATTGCTGCATACAACCCTCCACTTTCTTTCAGCACTAAAAAATTTGATATGCTAGCACACCCCCCACCCAAATTAGGTTGCCTTAAAATCAAACAACACAAACCTTATAACTCACTGATGCGTCAGATTGTCAGGCACTAAAGCTTTGAGACGAGGATTTTCAAAACGAAGTAACCGTTCCAAAGATTGACATGGTTGATGCTATTTGATTGCTACAAGATAAGTTCTCGATCACATGTGATAACATGCTCAATAGAAACGGCCCACACAGCCTCCCAAACGCGAGTCAACTAATCCGATTATCATTGTGCAGACTCAATCACAAACACAAACAACCACGACACGTCAAATCAGGCAGGACAGAACAGAGATGGAATTTGACTACACTACACTGCAATACCACCTTGCATCAATTCTTCGAACGTGAAGAAGACTTATACGTTTTCAACGGTCAAACTCCATCCATACCCCCTTCTGCCTTCGCAGGTCTATGCCTCATTGTACAACGCCCTCCCACAGTTCCTCTACTCCACCCGTGCCATCCCTAGCAATCGACTGGTTGAACACTGTAATCTCCACGCAAAAGCTTAGCTTGCACAATATCTGAAATCAGTGACAAACGTGTTAACAGTATCTCTTAACCCAACGACCACCCTGCTCTTCCGGAAGTTCAAGGCCCACATCTGAGGGAGTTTTAACTCAGACAACAACAAGCATAACAAGGCCGACCAGCAAGTGAGCGAAAAACGCGACAATCGACTCCACAAGCAAAACATAAGACACGATCAACGTCTTCGTGAATAAATGACCTACCATAACTCCACGTCAACTTTCCTCAAGGTAACCCCCAATCACTACCACCTATAGAACACCACATTACATATTCTTTGTAGGACATACAAAAGCAAGTGGATGGGTAAAGCTTTGGCATCTCCCATACAATATTGCACATGGAAATACTATTAAGTCTTATTACTTAAAACATTCTTCACTTTTACAGGTTTATGTTCTCTCCAAGCTTCTGACAGAGGAAGCAGCTTTCAAATTTGCAAATGAGAACAAGATTGATCTTGTTTCGGTTATTACAACTACAGTTGCAGGACCATTCCTAACTCCAAGTGTTCCATCAAGCATTCTTGTTCTCTTGTCACCAATAACAGGTTCATTGGCAAACATTTCTATTGCTATTATGAACATCTATCATGCATTATCACATGAAAAAGCTGTTGTTTGATTGTCAAGAATTAATTCTCCACCATAATTCTGAACATAATTGTCACAAAGACATATTGATGACTATCTCCCCCATAATTCTGAAAATTGCAATGACATAGTTATCAATCAAACCTGATTAACTTGAATTTGGTCACAAAATACATAAAAAAAAATGTGGCTGGAATGCTTCTGTTCATGGTGATTCCAATATATGTTATACATAAAAGATTAGTCACAGATCTATTAGGCATTTCAGCATACACAAGCGGATTGAGAAAATGTATTAACTTTTACATTTGGATACCTTGGTAGGTGATGCCAAGTTCTTTTCAATACTTTCTGCTGTAAGTGATAGAATGGGGTCAATAGCCTTAGTTCACATCGAAGATATATGCAATGCACATGTATTTCTGATGGAGAATGATAAAGCAGAAGGTCAATACATTTGCAGTGCCAACAGTTGTCTAATGTCCGAATTGATTGATCATCTCAACCAAGAGTATCCTTCCTCAACTATGCACATGTAAGTATGATATTATAAGACATAAACATTCACACAAGAATGATATGATTCCAGATGTTGATTCTTCATCATGTTTCCAGGTTTGAGGGAGGAAATCACAGTTCAATACCTTCTGTGATTTCCTCAAAGAAGTTAGGAGGTCTGGATTTTCATTACAAGCATTGCATAGAAGATATAATTCGTCAAACAATCGCCTGCTGTGTGGATTTCGGCTTTCTGCCTCCCATTCCAAAGTAATGGTAGGTAATGTTGTTGATAGATTAAGCTAACTTCAATAGGCCTTAGCTCTAATATAATTGTCAGCAGATATAAATGAGACAAAAGATCAACTGATCTAAGTCCTTGTTTATGTTTGGTACATGTTTTCCAATCATTAAAGTGTTCATGCTTGGTAATGTTTTCCTATGTTAAAGTTGTCAAAATTTATGGGTGTTATTAATGTTCTCAAGAAGTGGACCTAATAGCCGAGAGGATTGAACGGGACTTACTGTGTTGATCTGCTTTAAACACGCCAATTGGGACGCCGAAACAGAAGTCCAATATCTTGTGATCAGTATGAAATTATGGATCAACAAACCTGATGCAGTTGTTTACTGCTAAAACACTCATTAATTAGTAATGTTCGACCTTGTTTTAGTCTACATGTTCCACGAGTAGATGATATAGAGATAATAAGGCATATTAAGAATCGTAGTTACTTTTACACTTCAGAACTTAGTCTGCACACTGGGGCCAGATCATTATATATCTATGTGTATTGTTGTCCAAAAAAGCTACAGGATCTGGCAAGAAATAAAAGCTAAAAGCGTTGAACATGCCAAATCCTCAGAAGTTATTACAAATGGATATAAATGTAATCAATCTATGCAGCTGGCATGCAAAAGCTACTTCTTCTAATAAACTCAAATGAACTTTTTTTAACTTTATCATATGGGTTTGGCTATTTTTCAGCACTGACTCGGCCATATTTCAGCATTTCAATGTATTCTCCTACCAGTGACTGATTTTTGAAGTGCTCACTCAGGCGAGACAGTTTTTGGCCCAGGAGCTGTAGCAATGAAGCCTCGTGCTTGGTTTCATTTGCATGTGGCTTAGAATAACTACATAATTTTAGTTTATCCAGTTGATTGGTCCTAAAATATGCTCGAGAAATGGTTGAATTGCATATATCAGAGGGCAAAGACTAAAGAGAACTGACAGTACAGAAATTACGATGAACTTAAGGCATATTTGTCATCTTTTGTACACTCTCTTCTTTCATTTTCATTTACCTTTTTTCTCTCTTGATTTAACAGCGGTGTCATCAACTCCCAAGTAATGTCAGCATAAAACAATTAAGAGATGAAGAGATTGACATAATCTGAGAATGGCAGAGCAAGTGGAAGCCCACCAGTTTGAAGTGTCTAGATCAAGCTGGGTCATTGCCAACTGCACTAAATATATTCATTTGTGTTCATCTGCCTCCAAAACTACTCCCAGCCAAGCATTTAAGACAAAAAATTGAAATATTGAATTCCCATTGAATTTTTGAATTCTCAATTTCAGGCGAGTTATTAGTGTCAATACTCATTAGTGAGGAACATGTGCCAGAGGACCATTAAGAGCTGTGCATGTAGATTCTGCAGTAAGGAGAAAATGGATACGATTAACCCTAACCCAATCGATGATGCAGAGACTTCTAAAAATGACCAATAAAAGTTACTGACTTGAAATCCGAAAAGAGTGAACATAACATTTTTGTCATCTTGTTTGGATTATACTTTGTCTGAAGCCTCTTAACCCAGCTAGGACCACATGCCTTTTTCACACTCCATCGGCACGCCCTTTTCATTCTGATAATGCTAGTGAGAGGTCGTTAATTTTGTGGGCATACCAACTAAAAAACACCATGAGGGTTGAAGAGTTTTTACTCGTAATTGTTCACTTTTGGTTAATTCATTGAATTGCTCCTTACTGTGCCTACAAGATCTGTAGTGCTTAAATCAAATAGCATCTATCTACTGGTTTTCTTCTCTCTACAATTAGGGTTTAAGATTTTCTGTTACGAGGACATAAGATTAAACATGGTGAAGAGCAAGTACAAGTTGAATTATGCTAAGTAAGAATAGGCAGTTACAATTAACACTGGCATGCACAAATCAAATATATTGGTAAGTGACAGGGAAGCTGGAGAGATGAATCAAAATTCTTACAAAACGTGTAAAAAGGAAAACCCTCTCCACCAACAAAGGAATATAATAGACAAGCATTCACGTCACTTACTTTTAACTATCAACTAAGAATCTTTTTCTCCTATTTTAAAGTTTGGTGTCTTTCAGGATTTGCAGATTACCACAAAACAAGGAAGGAGAGCTCTAGGATTGAGCAGATAAAGCTCCTCAATGTTCGAATACAGACCAACTTTCCCAGCCAATGAATCAAACCCAGTTTGGCCGGCCATTTCCTGTATATTCTCTAGAGGCCTATGAACCCTCCCAGCAATGACTCTGCATACCATTAAAGCTTTCCTTATAGACGGATTATCTTCAAGAATTTCAATTGATTCAAATGCTCTTCCACTTGTAGATGTTGTAAACACACCGATTCCGCCTTTGAGTTCTTTCTTAGCAGAGAATCCATTTCTGATAATTCGGCAGACACAGCATTTTTCTGATATGCAAAGACTTGAGGAACCGTTTAGGCCAAGAGAACAGGCCACGGTTGTACCATAGAACCTCAATAACTCGTTCCCATCAGCGAGACACCGAGGGTGTTTCTTAGGGAGCTTGCTGGCTTTAATCTTTACCATTTCTCTGTACTCTTCAAACCGAGCTAGCGTTTTTTGCACGTTATGAACTTTCAAGACTCTCTCAATCCTACCACAATGATTCTCAGACTTCAACCAGCTTGTCCGACATATAATTTCAACAATTTTCCTAGATGAATCGCCTTCTACAAGTTCGGTAACTGTCAAAAGGGAGTAAAGTTAGCAGCTGGATACGCTACTTCAAATTTTCAAGGGCAAATCCATGCGACGCAAAAAGACTTGGATAGAAACACCTTTGTGGCTCAAAAAAAAAGCGCAAAAGCAAAAGCACACGCAGGCATTTGGAAGATCAATGACTCTGCTCTTTTTATAAGCTTAATTTTATTTGAGTGAGGGTTTCTAATACTCACCAGCATGCTTGGAGAGATGATGTGCTTCGACAGCTTCCCATTTGCTAAACTGCTCTCCGCATTTATGGCAAGTTGCCGTAGAAAAATCTTTGGAATCTGTCCCAACAGATACCCTAGTGCTTGAATGAACACCACTGCCATTACCAGCGCCTAAACTTTTAGAACCTCCAAATTCAGACCCTTCTCTTTCAGACAAAAGAAAAGAAGTCTTTCTCGGAGGAGTTGAGGGGGCCATTAAAGAAGGATTAAAATAATGCATTGATGAGTGCCCTCCAGGCCCCGGTGTTCCAGGCCTTAAAGTTCCCACAAAGGTTGACCCACCACTTCCTACCCCACCGTTGCCACCGCCATTATTACCGCCGTTGCCGCCTCCACTTCCAACTCCTTCTTGGGACCCACCAAAACCGGTAATCTTGAGCTCACACCTCGAGTTGCTGAGTATGACTTCATGGGTTATTGGGTTCAGAAGCTCACTGCTGCCAATGGATCTTGGGCTGCAACTTGGCGGCTTTTCTAAATGTCTTTTACTTCCATGAATAACATCTTTTAGATTTGCTATAGACCTGGAACAACCTGACCTTCCCGCTTTTCTTGTCAAGATTGTGCTCAAATGCTTCCTTGATTGTGGGTCATGAACATCGGATGGTTCTGATTTGCAATGCAGAGATCTTTTCAAAGAAAACCACACTGTTGGCATATTTGTTTTCTTGTTTTCTTGCCTTTTTGCTCTTTCCTTTGGATTCGAAAAAAATTTAGAATTTTTCACTGTAACTGTTTCCCATTTTTCATTTTCAAAACCATTTCACTATCACTTTCCACCATGAAAGCTGAAAAACAGAATCCCAAAACACTTTCCATAAAGCTCTTACAGTCATACTCTTTCCTGGAAATTATCATTTCCAATATCTGACCGCTACTAGCATTCAACAACTAAACAGAAGATAACGTCTTGCGAGTACTGTGCTTCTGTAAGCAGTCCCCGTTGATAGTCACTCAAACATCACCATATGAAAAGAAAAAAAAAGTAAAGCTTTATTACTGTAACGAAAATCCATGGAAGAGAAATGAAAGAGAATGACAGCCAGAGACTGAAACAGAGAGAGAGAAATGGTGTCAGAGCCAAAAACCGAAGGAAGCCACTGTGAAGATAAACAAAACAAAAAATAAATTTAAGAAAGAAGAATCTTATGTTCTTGGGGAAAATGACAACCATCCCGAAAAAAACCATGTTCAGTGGCTCCAATAAATGTTGGTTACTGAGGAAGGCTACACTTTACTGTGAAACGAAACATAGAAGAAAGAGACCCAAGACATTTGCAAACTCCATCTCATTTCAAAATCGAGTCATAAAAGCTGATTTTGACCTCTGAGGTGCTCTTGGGTTCACCATAACTTTAGTTTGTTGTTTCTGCCTGCTGTGAAAAATAAAAATTTGATAGCTGCTCCATGAATAATAATTCAAAGACTTTAGTAGAAGATAATAACCTTAACAGAAGATTAAAATGTTAAACAACAAACTGAGGTCTCCTCTTGGCCAAGATCATTAAATCCTGACAGCGTAAAATATTGGAGAATTAATTGCTAAATAAATTTAAGAATTGTTGTCACCTTCAGAATCCACAGCAATTCACGGTGGGTGCAGGTGCAAGACCTTTCGCGTGCCCATGTTGTCTTTGTACAAGTGTGATATTTTGTATTTCCTCTTGCTAACCCTTTAATGGATAAAAGAGAAAACCCATTTCAGATTAAATCAAGCTAATGATACACAAATGAAGTGGATATTCTTGCATGTTTAAGTACCCTTATTTCAAATTTTGTCCCTTTTTGTCATATTTGATTGTAATAGAAAAGGATTTGTGAATATTTGAGACAGCTTGTTTTACTTCTAATGGGTTAGAAAAAGAAAATTCTTAAATGGGTTGATTTCATATTTATTAAATTTTTATAATTATTACAAATTTCTAATCCCTGTGCATTATTTCTTTGTTATTAAACCATTTGATAAACACCAAGCTTCCAATGGTAGCAAACACATCAATTCTGCCTGGCAATGAAAGGGAACCATCAGAATTACAAATGATTTTATGGCGAGATAAGATGGGGCATTCTTTTATGATATACTTTAATTCAAATACATACATGTGCGTACGAATTAAAGATAGAAAATGGCAACAACGACAGTGATAGTAGTAGAGTGGAGCATTTGTGTTCTATCATAGAACATGGTTTATATCACAAAAATGGGCTCCTTCGGCCAAGAAAGCCAACAATGAAGGTGAAAGATGATGTGAAAAAATCAAAGAATTATCCATGACTGACCTCGAATTTGTAGTGCACTACTTATATAGATATTTATTAGATATAATATCTCAAGTGTATTCCATCTTTTATTTGTCTGTAAATGTGATGAGCTTGGCTTATTATCCGCAGCAATGACTGTTTGTAGTTCATTCTTAACATATCCTCAACTTCATTTGTATTTAATTAATGGAAATGGAAGATTCAATGGTAATAACAATAAGAAAGAAACTCTTAACACAAGTGGGCGTTTGGGAAAAAGAAGAGCTCAGCTATTTACTTTAAACACTAATCTCCATGCACCCAACTTTTCGATTATTTACAGCTTCGATAATCAAAAAGTTGGTGAAAAAGAGGCACCGTAAAAAGTTTATATACGTTTTCCCCTTAATTTATGAGGGGTTTATGTTAATTGTTTTGTCATTTTGTTGTAATTAGTTAAAGGAGGCAGGCACGCCAACACATGAAACTGATAATTGAAAAATAGAAGAAGGCATCGTCTGGGTGACAAAATCCATGGATTTAAGGAGGTGGGCATGTGATGAAGCACCATTAAATGCAAGCACATGATGATTTCAGAGGTTTCCATTTTGCACATTTATTGAGCAGCCCACGGGGCCATGATTGCCGTAGACTTGCTCTTGGTCTTGTTAGCATTGCATCTGTTCTCTAATAAGATTGCGTAATTATGATATGTTGTTGGGCCTGTAATATGCAGCAATGCTCGGATAACTAATTGCTTCCCACAAAGAAGTCCATAAGCTGTTGGTAGATGATTTGGGTAAACGTCCTTAGAAAACAAGTGGGCTCAGTTTGAAATACGCTTGGACTGCGGTACTTATCCACTGTATCATAACAGAGATGACTTCACGGACGCTGGCACTGGCACTGGTACTGGCACTCTGCAGCTGCAATGGAAAAGATGTTGTAGAAGCAATGAATGAATCCAATCGCATGAATCATAACATGCACGCGGGCGTTTGACAATTAGATAGATGTAACCGTCGTGGGCAGAATCTAGTGATTGAAGAAAGTTACTTTCAGAAAGTAAAAGTAAAAAAATAGTTGAACAAGATCGTACAGACAGAATATGGTGGAACTTCCTTGTTACATTGATCTGATCCCTTTTGTGCACGAAAAGAAAATCACCATCAACGGAGCATGAGTACGTACATACCCATTCGGGCTTCTCTCTCAAAACGTCTTCATTTAATACAGAAATTAAGCTGAGCTTTTGTTGCATAGCAGAGCAGAGATGGCAAAAGCAGGTGTTCTCGTTTGTCCGCTGATAGTTTCCATGGATGTTGTCGCAGTCACTTTCGGCATTCAAGCAGAAATTACAGAAAAAACAGGGCGCAGAATTCTTTTTACGCAAAAGAATTATGTTAAGGGGTTTCAATCCATTAGAAAAAATGTAACAAACATGCAAAGTCTTAGACAATAACAATCATCAATTAAACTTCTAATTTGGTTAGCTGCGGCGGCATGGCAGGCATCTTTGTGGATGTTTGTATATTTACTTGATGGAAGAGCCGTAAAGATCGACTGCTAGCAGGCAATTATGGTTCCCTTGCTTCTTTCTCTCATGGAATGTATGCGTTCTGTTCTTCGTTTTTGTATTACAGTGAATAATTTGAGGGAACGTTTGTATAAATTATATATTATAAATACACACTTGTATCATTTATGAAATTGTTTACTCAAATCATCGAGTCATTGCCCTCTATAATTAAATCATCCCGTGGGAGTGGGAAATCTGCAGAATCATTGTATGTTGGGACTGGTGGGGCACTGTTATGCTTTCTTCATGGACTCTTGTCCATTGCCCTCTATGTTCCTTGCAACTTCCAGCTTGGCCCATGGAGCCATCGACGGATAAGAGAGACACGCGAATGCGATCAACCCTTTGCTGTTCGTGCAGGGAAAGCTAGCTTTGCTTAGCTTATGCCAGAGCTCCATCCAATCTCTGAAAACATCCATTCCCCTTCAGATTATTGTAATCAATTTTTATAGTAATTTTCTTTTGCTGATGGCAATTTCGTCAATTCAAGTGAACACTCGGATTTATCCTCCCGTCGTGACACGTAGACAATCCGTTTTGAGCTGAAGCACCAAACAACAGCAACAGCGCTCCAAGTCTTAAGCGAGTGCAATTAAATCTCTACCGTCCCTTTACGGTTAATCCAACGGTTTTTCATCTCAATCCGCGTACTTCATTGCCATTTGTTATGTCCGGTTTTCTCACCTCTCTGTATAAGTATTTATACCTCAACCCCATTTCTCACTCCCATTCAGCGGATACACGGAGACTTGATATTTCTCCTTCTGTTTTTAAATTCGTTTTATTTGTTTGTTGGGAGAGTTTCTGTAGTGATGGCGGGTCGGGGCAAGACACTTGGATCCGGAGCGGCGAAGAAGGCTACCTCACGGAGTAGCAAGGCTGGGCTCCAGTTCCCCGTCGGTCGTATAGCCAGGTTCCTCAAGGCCGGTAAGTACGCTGAGCGGGTTGGAGCCGGGGCCCCTGTCTACCTCGCTGCGGTCCTTGAATACCTCGCCGCTGAGGTATTGTCTTTCTCTGTCTCTTCTTTCCCTTCTTGCCTTTCTGTCTTGCTTGCTTACTTTGTATGAGAGATTTTTGTTTACTTATTTTGTTCGCTTGTTTGGAACTTGTTATTTTGGTATGCAGATCTAGGGTTTCGAATTTTATTATTCTGGCAATAAATTTGGTGTTTTTTTCTTGCAGCTTGCACGTGGAAGTTTTACTTTAATTTTAGTTTTCAGTTCTTATTTTAGGTTTTGAATCCTAGTTGTGAAATTAATGGGTTCATGGATCTGCTTTTGATGTTTAATTTGGCGTGATCTTAATTTTTAGGAGTAGTCTTGTACCTTTTTCGTTGTAAATTAGGGTTTTTTTTGCCCTGGATCTGGGTATCACTTTCTATATTGAAATCTCGTTTTTATTTTTCAGTGGACTTTCTAAAAAAGGAAAATTGTGCTTTTTCATCATTTTATTAGGTTTTTGATTTGTAATTAGAGTTTCTATTTGATCTGCATGTAATTGATGATGTAGAAGCAGTTACAGTTGTAGCGTGTGCTGGTAGAAAGTCTTGGTTGCTGATCTTGTCTTGTTATGTGGTTTCAGGTACTTGAATTGGCTGGAAACGCAGCAAGAGACAACAAGAAAACTAGGATAGTCCCTCGCCACATTCAGCTGGCCGTGAGGAACGATGAAGAGCTCAGCAAGCTTCTAGGAGATGTGACAATTGCAAACGGTGGTGTGATGCCCAACATCCACAACCTTCTTCTTCCCAAGAAGACTGGAACTTCAGGGTCCAAGGCCGCTGAAGATGACAGTTAAAATATATACATATATATATTTTTTCAAATGATAATGGGTTTCTTTAACGCCATTCTAGTGAAATCTTGTTAAGTTTAGCATGTTGTTGCTTTTGGAGTTTGGAGATTAGGGTTTGTGTCTGTTGTGTTTGTAGGTCTAGTACTGGTGGTTTAGTGTTTTTAAATAGTTATTTGTATATGATGATTGTCTGTTAGTTTCTTAACAGAAGAAATGTTATTTTTATTTTCATTTGATTTTTGTTGTTCATGTGGGTTTGTTCTACTGGTAGTTGCGTTTTTGAAAGAAAAGATTTGTCGTTGAAAATGATCCGACTGACTGACGGGGCTTTCTGCATTGGTGGAAGAAGAAAATGTGTATTGGAAGGCGAAAATTGAGCGTGGGTTCAAAGAAATAAGTGAATGGGGGCAAATGATGACCAAATTAAATTACGACGTAAAGCAAACATTGCCTGGCCCGATGGATGCGAGTGATAACCCAAAAGCAAAAGCATGGTTGTCGATATTAGAATGGAGTTGGGATTTGTAAAAAGTGACCTAATGAACAGCTTCACATAATTATTATTCCAATAGGCCTGAATTCGGCATTTATTATTTGTTGATGAATGTCTGTTATTATTCCAGGGGGCTATTGTATGGTGTTAATGTTGTTATGAGCTCTTGAACAAATACCTAATTTTAGTATTTTAGAATAATGGTGTCCGTTCAAGATGCATACTGCCCTTTGTTCGCATTGCTCTAATTCTCGACTGTCCTTGGTTTTGTTTTTGTTTTTAAAAGTTACAAGAAAGAAATCTACCCACCCTTTTTCCTTCTTTTTCTCCTGAAGCAAAATGCATTCACAGCCAGCAGTCCGGAAGCTTGGCCCCGATCAGAACTCACATGATATGTCCCCCTCCACACAATCATCGCCCATTGGAGGCACCGTGTCAATCTGATCCAATATTCAAAAGGGATTGTTAATTCAGGAAGCAAATGCTGTTTTAGACGGGGCAATGAAACTGGAGTCATGGTCGATTCGTACAGATTACGAGTTTGATTCTTCAAGAGTTGTTGCCTGTTGATCGTTTCATTGATCGCCCACATTGCCTGGGCTGCCGTAGTCAAAGCAAAATTGTCACGCCACGCGCAATCTTACATCACAAACAAAATAATCACAATAACAGTACCACCTAGCGGGGAGGGGTTCAGAGGGATCGCTATCGCCACTATGATATGTTGCTAACCGGGCATACGCCTATTTAATCAGAGCAATGTGCAAGTGTTCCACTCCTCTTTTAACACTGATTGTTTGATAATTTGGGCGAAGATCCTGTGACAGCTATACCCACTCGAACGTACATCTAGAATTAAATTGTATGGCATCACTAGTTGCAGGAAAGACCTTGCACTTTATAGACCATACCAGACCAACATGGCACTTCACTTGGTTCATGAAATTGAAATAATAATTTCTTCTATACATAAAAAAATAAAATAAAATAAAATTACATCCATTAAATCAATGCCTAAATTCGCAACCATGAGGACTTTAACAGAATTTTTTTAAACAAGAAAAAAAAATTAACATAAAAGGAGAAAAGAAAAAAAAATCAATAAAGACATCACTGTATCTAATAACTACAAAAAAGAACACCAAGTTAGGACGCACCAAAGCGTAATCAGTTTACACCATGAATCAGCTCTCAATCGGTTGTTAGAGACAATATGGGTATGTTGCATTATATCTGGTGGATATCATCACCCCTCGAGTGTTCCGGACGCATGCTCCATGCAGGCATATGGTTCAATGAAATATGCCCTCAATGACAAGTACGACCAGCATCATGGGGTTGAACCCCCTTCCATTAATCCCTTTGATATGAATATGTTTCTTTCAATAAATACAACACAACATTCACAATATACTCCAGCGGCCCATTTATCTTGAGTTGAGTTGAAATTCCTTCCCAAAGTTGCCTGGATGAGATAACACCAAGTCAATACCTAACTTAGAGTTTGATATACAATGCAAAATATCCAAGAGTTCCAGACTTGGTCGCCTATTGTTTTTATATTGCAAAATTGGATTTTTGAACGTATTGTGCATCCAAGGAAACAAAAAGAATTTGCTAGTTTTGCTTGACCATGTGATGAATGGCAGTACCTTTTCCAAAGGATCGTTAACTCTCTTCATCTGAACTGAAATCATCCATCCTTCGCTCTGCAATTGCTGGAAATAACCGCTGACGAAGATCAGGAGAAAGTTGCTGCCGGGCATCAGAGGAAGACGATGCAGTAGACTCCTCCTTTTTCAGTGATTTTGCTGACCTCTTTGGTGCCTCTCTCACCTCCTTGCATGCCTTATCTAAAATTATCAAAAAGTCCCTTACGATGGTAAACAAACGTATACCTTCATCCTTCCCTGCAGTCCCATGGAAATAATCACCAGTGCTCTTCACCAGACTCATGATTTTCTTTTCTTCCTCCAACAGCCACATGACATCAACCTCAGCATTCTGTACAAAACTCTTCAATGTTTCATGAAATCCACTATATTCCTCTGAATTCTTCATTTCTGAGTTTAGGAAATCTCTAGTTTTCAATAGTGCATGGCCTAGTTTAGAAACAGTTCCGGTTAAGCTGTCAGCATCCAAAGCTGCAGCTTTCTTGACATTTTCAAGTTCACTGCTTAAATGTGAAACTGCCTGAAGACCAAGATTGCGGTGGTGCTCTTCTGTGTCATTAGAAATTTCCTCTAGAAGATCATCCGTTTTGACACTAGAGAAGCTCTTGCTCTCCCTTGCTACACGGGCAGCTCTCACACCTTCAGAACGAATTATCTCCCGAACAACAAAAAGCAATAGTGTGGTCTTGCCATCTACTCCTTTCACGTCTGCTAATTTCAGAAGTGTATCAAGTTTAAATGCTCGAGCACCACCACGGAAAGTACCATCATTCATGCGATTGCCAGTTTTAAGAACAGCTTCTAGAAGCTTCAGGAAGAGTCGGCTGTTTCTTAGCTCCTTGCAAGCAACCTATACACATGATTGAGATAGCATTCAGGTCAGACACTATGTTAGAGTACAAGTACAGCACATGAGCACCAGATATCTCTACATATTCACATTGAGGAGGCATCCGAATTTAATTTTTGCGAACACTAAAATATGTCATTAACTGTCAAAGTAACATGTGACTTCCTTTTTCAAATTTACAAATAATTAATTTCATACACTTGAAGAATGTTATAGACAACTGGCCACATATAATGTAACTGAAGATCCTGCATGTGATGCAAGTTAAAATTCACTGTCTTACCTCCAGAGTTTCAAAGGACTCTTTCGTGACAGAAACTTCCTCCTGAAGTGTACACATGAAAAGCAATGCTTCCAGTCGTTTGAAAGCAAATGGAATACCAACCAAGGCTTTTAGGAACCGCTCAGCCGGTCCAAGTTGAGAAAGTTCACCATCAAACAACCTAAGCTTCAGCTCTTCTTCTGTGCTTGGTGCCATCTTCAGCAAAGTTTGAATGAGTTCTGCCGGAAGCTCATTTCCTGATTTGATCAAAATGGGTTAGTTTGTAATGATCCACTGAAAGCTTCAATAGAGCGGTACCAATGATATACCGATTTGAAGTTTGAAAGATAACCAGTTTTGCCAAAAGAAAATGAGCATTACAACAACCAGTTTGATTTAATTAATAAAATACAGTAGTATATGCTGCCACGGCTTCATATCACTCTTCCTCTTTGATACATACTGCTCTAATGCAAATGTGATCGGTGATAAAAAGAAAAATGTAAAAGGAAAGAAAAAGCAGAGATAAACTAACCTTCAAGAAGTGCATCACAAACTTCTTCCATTGTAACATTCAATGCCCGAAGCATAATTGACAAATTTTGTGCTTTTTTTGGATCAATGATCTGAATATACTGGGGTCCCTGATCTGAGGAAGAAGACTCTTTCTTGCGTGCATTTTTGTTCTTATCGTTGGGTGCATATCCAAACAGATTCTCTATCATCTCTTCATTGAACCTGTTAAATCAGAGTACTACACTCAGTAGCTAATAATTCGTGATGTTTTGTGGGCTGACCCATAGCATATATATTCAGCTGTTAAAGATAGATAGATTGAGAAGGGTATGCAAATAAATAGGAAGAGAGTAGGGAGGGAGAAAGAGAAATTTTAACTTACTGGAATGATCCTGATTTAATCTGATGCCAAACCATTGAATGATCTGGATTAGCTAGAACTTTATCCCAAAAGAATGGCTTCAGCTTAGTTTTAGGGGCATCTGCATGACTTTCAGCAGCAGTTCCTTCACTATTTGATGCATGTTTTGATCCAAGAGGTGGCCTGAGAACCTTAGAACCCACCGGCATAGGTGGCGGTGGTCGAGGTGGAGCAGGTCCCCCTTTTGGAAGTGGAGGTGGTGGTGGACCAGGTTTTGCACCAGGTGCCACAGGTGGCGGAGGAGGTGGTCTTGGGGCAGGAGGACCAGCAGCCCCAGAATGCTTAGTAGGGGGAAGAGGAGGTACAGGAGGTGGGGGAGGAGAAGGCCTAAGGGAAGCAGGTGGCTCAGGAGGGAGGGGTTGTGCCCTGCCAGGGGGCGGCTTCAAAGGAGGCATTCCCAGAGGAGTGGCGCCAATCCTTCCAGGAGGAGGAGGTAGTCCATTTATATTGCTAGAGGTGTCACCAACAGCTCCTAATGATGCACTTCCATCCAGTGGGATTTGTGTAAAATTAGACTCAGGATACCCTTTCCCGTCAAACGATGATGCCTTTTGGTGTTGGTTTGGGTTAATAGCAACTGCTTGATGTCCAAGATTCTCGGTTTTGATTGAATTCATTGAACCTGAAAGATCAATTTTAAGCTAATATCAGATTGTGTTGAACATTAGCAGAAGAATGAAAACATATATAGAAGGACGTCTATACATACCAACAGAGTAATCAGTCAAGCTTAGGCTAAGAAGGGGCCTCTCATCATTTTGTCTACCTTCAGAACCTGTCCTACATAACCGACCACAGCACAAAAAGAGCAATGCTGCAACAACAAATGTCACAGTAGCTGTTATGACAATAGCAATGATGATAGTATTATGGTTATTTCTTTTCTTATCCGCTGGTGCATTTGCGCCAGAACCTGAATTTGCCAAAGAATTTTCTTCAACTGCAGGTGGTGAACTAGAATCACTTGGGAAAAATGGCTCGGGTGGAGTGGAAGGCTTAGGTTTAGGAACTTCTGCAGGGCTTAAGGCAGGGGCATGGATAGCACTAGTGGCAGGAGCAAGGACATGTTCAGGGGCAGGGGCTAGGGCAGGGGCAGGGGCAGGGCCAAGGGCAAGGGGAGGGCCAGCTGCAGAGGCACGAGTAGGTATTTCAGCAAGGCTCCGAGGCAATAAGGACTCAAGATACCCGGTGTACCAAGAGCCACCTCCTCCAGCAGCACGAAGCAGAAGATTGTTTGTTCTTATACAATTTAGAAGTGTCTGCTTCAAGTGGGGATGCAGCACATTATTCAATTTCGCTATCTTAGATTTTTCTGGTGACTGAATTCTTGAATTGCTTTCATCATTGCTACCAGGTGCTTCTTCTGGAAGGCATAAGTCAAGATCTTCAACAACTTCCTTCAAGCGGATCAAATCAATCCCACAACTATACCATAATAGTTGTGCCTGAGATCAGAGAATTTTAGTAATTTTAGCGTCTACCTCTACACTCTACCAGCTCTTACATAGCTAATGCATTCACTTAAGGCACGGCTCAGGAACAAATATTTATTGAAAATGAACTCATATAAATAACACTAGCCGTTCAAACATGGTTAGATCATTTAACTTGAATTCTAATGTTGTAATGTGCCTAATTCAATTAAAAGTCAGAAATATCGTCTTAGTAATCATCATGAGCATGTCACAACACAAAAAGATTGAAAAATTGGTACGAGGGAAAGTTTTGATTGCCAAATATAACAAGACCAAACTTTAAACAGATACACATTGTTAACTCACTGCTAATTTTAGCAACAATTTGTTAACTATTTCATAGATGCTTGTCCCTCTTTATAACTCTAATCAAGCTTTGTTTTAGTTTTGGAATCATGGTTCACAAATACTGGGGGTATGATTGTGCACAAATCCAAAACAAAGTAAGCATAACTATTTGTGTTATAAAGCACATTTCTGTAACTTTTTATCAAGCCCATGTATTAATGAACAATGACCATATGGTAAGTACAATATGCTGTAGGAAACTTTCACTATGAAACCTCACACAGCGACAAGGTGCCCTGTGATATATCACAGCAGAAACTTGAACAGGCAATCTTCATTATATGCTACATAAAAAATTTGCACATTGAACCTTTCAAAGCCATGATCCTCATAACTGAAGTTTCATACATTATGATAATTCATAGGTCATTACTATAAAATTCCTGAACTAGTTTATGCAGTTATGCTACCAAACAAAAGCAATAAACTTGCAATCCATATCTAAAATTACACTGGGAATAAAACTTATTACTTGAAAGAAAGATTGATCCTTTACCAAGTTATCATCAACCTCCCCAGTCACCGGATCAACTACTTTGCAGAGAAACTCTTCCTCTCTCGTCCTTCTGTAATCTGAGCTGCCCACCAATGATCCACAAAGTAGAACTACCAAAAGCACGAAACTACAAGTTCTTATCGCACGCATTTCTTCTTGAATTATCATTACAATCATATACAGTACTTCTCATTTCATCTATTTAAAAATCCCACAGAACCAGCAAAACCCTAACAAAGGTCCTTCATATCCCAAAAATGACCACGAAAACTTCTGCTTTATGGCATTTAACAGCAAAACAATCCAAAATACTTGGAGCCCTAAACTCTGAAATATACCAACCAACAGGTAGGTATAATTATCCAATATCAGCCCAAAAAGAATCAATGAAAAGTGGAACCTGGAATCAGAACTCAAAAAACCAAACAAAACCTAGAATTTACTTCCCGCAAAAAGGCCAAAAGAGGAATCAAATCACTTTTAAAGCAAAACCCAGAAAGAAAACAATCAAATATTGACTGAAAAAGGGGCTCAAAATCAACCCAAAATCAAATTAAAATGAGAAATTTATTGAGCAAACTCCTGATATATCCAAAATATGAATACAAAAAAAAGATGCCTTTTTGGGTATGAAAGAAATAATGAAATGAATACCGCCGATTATGACCAGATCCAATCAAAGAAAGCTCAAATATATTAGCTGTTACACATGTAAAAAATGTGTTGACCTGGAAAACTATGCAGAATTTTCTTCGCAGACAAGGTTTGGCTGAAACGCAGACAAAAGATTAACTGCTCCAGGCGCGTTTTATTATTATTATTATTGTAGGAAGAATTTGAAATTTTTGTAACCTTGAGAGGGATAAAATTAAAAATTAAATATTATTATAATAAATATAATTACAATTTTTTTTTATATTTTATAAATTAAATATTATTTTAATAAAATTTATATATTTTTTTTAACTATTTTTAAGAGTAGTTATTTAACGTTATATATAATAATATCCATAGATATTATATATAACGTTATATTTAATTTTTTATTTTTTAATTTTATATTATTTTTATAAATTATTTTAAATTTTATATTAATTATTTTTGTATATTTGTAGTTTATCGAAATAAATAATCATCTAATTATAAATGGACATTGCTTTCATTATTTAATAAAATAAGTCATTGACAACCCATTTCATTGAGCAAGCAATGCTAAATTTCAATTGATCAACCAATGCAACTTATCTGCCTTGCCTTTGAAGACTAACTGGGGTGGAAGTGTTTGCTGGTATGAGTTGCAACACTCATTGATTCACTCTCCCTTGAAATAATAATAATAATAATAATATTAGATGGTCTTAATTATTGATATAGTCAGTAGATGAAGAGCAATCTGGCCATACATGCCGCAAGCACTATCCAAAATGGCTTTCAGCTTCTTTTGCCATAGCTAGAAATTGAAGTGGCCATCAGACAGATGCTAATCCTGCTTTTGGAAAAGTTGCTCTGCAGATGCTTAGGGATAAAACCCAGATGAATTAATACATTTTACATAGCTCAAGCCTCAGTGGTGATGAAAAAGAAATATATGTATCCTGAACAACGTGCAACATGCCTTACAAATATTCCTTTCACAAAGCTTTTGTTTGATAAAGGATTCTTAATATTTCAATTCTATAGTTTGCAATTGCCTTGAGAAAATGAAAATCAAAACGGGTGGAACTGTACGTGGAAGGAACAGTGTTTTGAGTTGTATAATTTGTTAATAATGGACCATTCATGGTGATTATTATTCAACCAAGTTTTTGCATGAGTGATGACAACATGGCTTGAAGACTCTGAATGATATTGCTTTTCAGAGTTTCCCGATGTTAGCTGTGATTTTTTATAAAGATTCCGGAGTTGAAATTTTGTGGATGGCAAGGCCAGATAGTGAATGCTCTATGATTTCTGCTTCCAGAGCTTCTGAAGATTCTCATCTAAGGGTTATCCGAGAACTTCAATTGTATCACACTACTCCAATTGGACGAACTAAATCAGTGATTGCCAGATGGCATCATGCATGTTTAGTCTGCTTGTCGAAATTCCTCTTCACCAATGAGCAAAGCCTGGAAGGGAAAAAAAAATATTCTTCTCCACTTTATAGCCTTCCAAATATTCTGAGAGAATTTGTCCTTTGCTTTGCTAAAGGCTCTCTTAACAGTATAAGAAGCAAGAAACTACTGCAACTCCATCCAGGAGAGTTCTGCAATTTTGAGTTCTAGTCTGGAATGACTAGTTGCATAAAGCTTGAAGTTCATACAGACGATCACGCTCCACATAAATGGTGTGTTGCCTTAGAGGAAGATGTGTTCAAAAGATTTCTCTCTCAGGGAAATCCAGAGGCGCATAAGGTATTTGATGATGGCTCTCTGTTCAGTCCATTATTGTTCGGAAAATTCTTTGATCCTTCCGACGCCTTTCCTCTATGGGAATTTGAGTCAGATATCTTGTTGTCTCATCTTCGGAGCACTGGACAGAGTTCTGTTGATTGGTTTCAGACAGACCAAGCTTATGCGCTAAAAGCAGAACTACCAGGTAAATGTTTCAAGTACCCTTTTTGCCAACATAGTTATAGGCTAAGCTTGAACATAACAATCATAAACCAACAAAACTGAAACTAAGGGAATCCTAAGGATTTGATGCATAATTCCATAATATATAGACAGTTATTATTGAATAAGAGAACAATTGAAGTCTTGAACTGAATGGAATGAACAAAAGTTAGCCGATGAAGCGTTCATTAATGACTTTATTTAGGAATAAGGCCAAGACCCCAAAGGTTTAAAGCAGAAGCAAATCAAGCATTGGTTGTGTATTCTGCAGAGTCTAAACACTATTGCTTTGGTCGTTGAAAGCAGGAATTGGGAAAAACCGTGTACAAATCTTTGTCGAAAAAGGGAAGATTGTCGAAATCATTGGGCTATGGAGGGAGCAAAAAGAGCCAAAGGACTGGAAAAGTGGCCGCTGGTGGGAACATGGGTGTGTTCGGAGGCTTGAGCTGCCGGAAGATGCAGACTGGAGGAAAATAGACGTGTTCTTAAGCAACGACGTGCTTTTAGAGATCAGAATCCCCAAGAACCCCTCAAGTTGTGATTCTTCCCGAGGAAATGGCGCCACGATGAAAAATTCTGATTCGATGTAAGATCAGATGGGCGATAGATATTGCAAACTAGAACATTTCAATCTCAGAAAAAAAAATGAAATATTTTACATGATTAGAGTATATACA
Source organism: Xylocarpus granatum (assembly GCA_019650275.1). Classification (NCBI taxonomy): domain Eukaryota; kingdom Viridiplantae; phylum Streptophyta; class Magnoliopsida; order Sapindales; family Meliaceae; genus Xylocarpus; species Xylocarpus granatum. The sequence continues at coordinate 60,171 of BNST01000124.1, read as the reverse complement.
TGACACAGACCATGTAAGATTATGGGTATCGTCCAACAGTTCCTGCAATCAGCGAGTAGAGGTAGGCTAAATGAATAACAATCGAAAGTCGTATAAGAATAAGGATGACAGATAATATGGTCACTTGCTGCAGGAGTCAGTGATCAAGTGGAACAAGCAAGCATTTTTTCCAGGCATGCAGTCAATCAAGAAATTCTGAAAACTGAAACCAAATGAAAGATTGCCAGGAAGATAGTGGAAGAAATGTTCCTACCTTTTTATCATTGACCAACAGTCAGGACATAAAGTGGTCAGCTTAATTTGACCCTTTTTCTAGTTAGATTTACTACCACTCTTTTAATATATGCCAGAATTTTGCCTTCTGGAGATTAATATGCAGAATCAACAACACAAAGGAATAGATGCTATTCCAACTAACTATCGAGTACTTTAATGGGTTGCCCCACAGCCCTAGAAATAATTTTCTGTGAAAAAGATACTGCTTCGATCATCCAAGGGAAAATTAAAGTGGTAATAGTAACTCAAGCACATCAGATTAGAGAGGAAATGTGTATGCATGAAATTGTTCTCAACGGAATCGAAGCAAAAAAGTTTGCTTCTTATTTCTGAAAACAGAGATGTCAATCACAGATCAGTTTGGTGCCCCATGAATGGATGGGGAAAAAGCTCCTATATACTTCTTCAAATGCATCTGATTTATAGCTGAGATCAACTTGGTTGAATTTGAGACTAAATTTTTGACTTAAAAAGGGCTGCTCCTTCAAGATATTATTGCAGACCACATAAACCTTAGATTATACTTTATCTCGTGATCCAATTGAGCTTGTCTCACCATTTCAAACATGTTTCAGCCTCATGAAAACAATTTAAACTGAATCCGGTATCAATTCTGCCATTTCTAGTCTTGCAGCCCATCCATTTTGATAGATTCATGTCATCATGATACGGTCTATAAGACATTGTTTCTTGACTTGCCGCAATGCATGGTCCATCTCAACTGCTAGTACCTCGCTTAACATGCCGAAAAACAGAGCTGCGAAGCACCTTCAGGGGGAGGAAGATATCCCACTTGTTAAAGTAGGCATTACTGGAAACAAATGAAGACATTTTTTATTAAAATAAAATTTTATAAACTCCTGTCAAGCATGCGAGAGGTACCGGGATCGATGCCCCGCATCTCCATCTCTTGTTTTTGTGTTCGGGTCCATTATAGAATGCTGAGGCCCATGCTCATTACAATGGGCCAAGGGCCCTTAGTCATTGTCATTCGTTTTTGTCATAATTATATGCAAGAGTTTACGTCAAGTAATTGTTATTTTTGTGGAACACACTTTTCAACTAATCGCATTCTCGATCCAAAGCCTGAATCTAACTGAAAGGATTCCCCGACTCTTTCTTTAATGCAGGCCAACTGAGTAGTAAATAATTCCTGGAACCCAGAACCTGTTAAGCAGGTGCGCACTAAAATAACTGAACCGGCCACTTTCCCATTGGATTCCCTCAGCTCTTGAGATTTGCTTCTCGGCTAGGAAATTTCCGTAGAAAATTGCCATACACAAACGACAAGGTTAGGATCCGTGCTTGTTACATGGGCATATGTCTTTGGTCTCATGGGCATTAATCCAATGCGACTGAGCTCTATATTCAAAGCTCATCAACTGTTTTGTTTAACCATCAAATCAAGAAATCATTATCAATCTTTGCATTTCCAAATATGACTTACTAAAAGACAAGCAAGCCCACGAACATCAAGGATTGAGGAACACACAAGAAATATTGAGATGCCTGGTAAAGACTAAAGCGAAGAAGATTGTAATCTCCATTTTTAAGCTGGAAAGTGACCATTTAGCTAGCATATGCACTTCCATCTTTTTTAAGTTCAAGCATTACTCCTGCAAGTTTGGCACAAAAACTTTTCAAAGTATAATACTCAAAGAATGGGGGAAAAAAAAAGGGAAATTACAGTCACATCCATGTTATGTTACCATGCAATGTCCTAAAAAATTAGAATGCGTCAATGAAACAGAAGCAAGCCGATATAGGCATGGCATGGCATAGCATGAGAAGGGACCAAAGAGAGTAGAAGAAAACGATCAGATGGATGGAGCAGGGTACCTAAACCCAAAATAGATATGCCAACAACTTCGCATCATGTGTAATGCTTACTTTATATCTTTTCCCTTATTTGCACAGTGTTTGCCATCCAGAAAAAGAAAAGAGTGAAGAAAAAGTTTTCTCGGGAAAATATTGTAAAGGTCGAACCAAAATTCTTGGCACCCATTTGACGCTACAGAAATTATTAATCTCTCTACACCCAGAGCTGAGGTAAAGCTTCAGAAAGTAAAGGCTCTGTGGAGACTGAAAGTTTAAGTTACTACCTCACCTAACATATACCATTTTAAAACAGCTCCCATTATTAAGTGCATAGGCCAATGATTATAAGAGCTTCCCCATCTTGTTAGAGGTGGCACGCATGAACCTTACTCTATGGTTGATAGAGTTGGGATTGGGAGCCGGCCTGGCCTGTACACAAGCAATGTTTCAAGTTAGGTCATCCAAACACACTGCAACCCTAGTAAAAAATGATTTCCCTTTAACCAAGCTTTTGATAGAGTCATTGGTTTGGGACTGAGAAACCTTCAACAAAGGACTGCTAATAATTTTATTCAGATTTTTGACCTAATTTGTATAACACATTGATTTCTCACGTAATTATATAAACTATTAGGAACAGTTGAATGTAGTTTATACTGAATCATTTCTTTTCTTGTGTCATAAGAGAAGATATCTCTTTATTTTTATTTTTTTTATATCCAATTTTAAGATCTTTTCTTTTATATCTTAAAATAGAATACTTTAACATGCATGTCCTTTTTATTTAGTAATTGACATCTTTGCCCTCATGAACTTAGAAGCGGCTTCACTCTTTCTTTCACCATACCGCCAGCTCCAATTTTAAAAAACCAAAATTCAAAACCCCAACGGTAAATAATACAATAATCAAAGCTAGAATTACCAGACTATCCTTATAACCATTTTGTCGGAGTTTAATATTCAAATTTTCTTTTGAAAAAGAATTGATTTCACCGTCAGTCTCCGTAGCAGTGGACAGTGCGGCTCTCCTTCATCGTCCATCATCTTCCTAATCGTAAAAGCAACGGCTGTGATTGTCATCGGTAGCTTCGAATGCAATCAATGGCCCCGCTTTTCTGAAACCAAACTCACCTCCTCTAAGAACCTTCATAATGGCTTCTAATAACCAGAACAAGCCTGCACTTCCTTGCAACAAAACAAAAGCAAGCGCTTCCACCAATGTAAGTTATTTTTTCAAATTAAAAAATAAAAAATTCAGTACTTGGGTTTTGTCCTTTAGCTTTCTCTTGTTAATGTGTTTTCTTCGTTTTCCGTGGTGGGGTACAAGATTAGTTTTTTCCCCTCTCCCCACTCTTTATTTTGAAATCTCGAGTTTTTTCCTTCCCAAAAAAATGGGATATTTTCCATATTAATGCGCTGTCATTGCTTTTGATTTGGGGTTGATATTAGTCTTAAATCTTCCTTTGGTTAATTTTGTGTGTGTGTGTGTGTGTGTTTTCGTTTTTCAGAAGTGTGCTCATGATGGGGTTATTCATTTGCAAGACTTGATTTTTATTTAGTATTTTTGTTCACTTTTACTTGTGTTTCCCAAAACTTTCCTACTGTTGTGAATTTTTTTTTCTTTATTTTTATTTCTTGTAAGAAGTGCAGTGGTGATGAGGTGATTTGTGACAAAGTGCAAAAGTTTGGAGCGGAAAAAATGGTTGGCACAGCAAATAATGGCAGGTTCCGGCAGGCTTTTTCCGTGGTAAATGGGATCCAAGATCTTGGCCTTAATAGCAATCCGGCTAGCAATGCGGGTTCTGAATGTGGCACCATTGAATTTACAAGAGAGGATGTAGAAACTTTATTGAATGAGAAAATGAAATACAAGAACAAGTTCAATTACAAGGTTAGTTGAGCTTGATCACTTTTTTCGTTTTGTGAGTATAGTTGTCGTTAAGATGAAAATCGTTTTAATTGCTCGGTTTGGGAAATTAGGAGAGATGTGAGAACATGATGGACTACATAAAGAGGCTAAGGCTCTGTATTAAGTGGTTTCAAGAGCTAGAGGGAGACTATGCGTCTGAGCATGAGAGGTTAAGGAATGCATTGGAATTGACTGAACAAAAATGGGTGGAGACAGGTATAATTAATTTCTTTCTTTTTTCATTCTTCTTATTTATGCTGTTTGCTAATGCAAATTGATATGCTTGGATATAGAGCTGACTTTGAAAAACAAGGAAGAGGAATTGAATTTGATAATTGCGGAGTTGAGAAAAAGTTTTGCTTCTTTGCAAGAGAAACTTGCAAAAGAAGAATCAGATAAGTTGGTAAGAGGGCTCTCTCTCACAATTTTGTTTTTTTAAATTTTTTTAATAAGTGATTAGTTTTTTGGATTTTAACAATTAGGCTGCTGTCGATTCTCTTGCAAGAGAGAAAGAGACTAGACTTAATGTCGAGAGATCGCATGCTTCTCTCTCAGAAGACCTTGGAAAAGCTAAAGAGGAGCTCCAAAGTGCAAATCAAAGGGTAATACAGCAAACATAATTTTAAGTCTGAGAAGTTCCTTCCTGCTGTTTTTGACCTGGCATTTTGATTCTGTTATGACTATCCTGGTTATTTGTCTCATTCTGCAGATGGTGTCTATAAATGATATGTACAAGCTGTTACAGGAGTACAACTCAAGCTTGCAACATTACAATACTAAACTCCAGACAGATCTTGATGCAGCTCATGAATCTGTTAAGCGTGGAGATAAAGAGAAATCTGCTATAGTGGAAAATCTCAGCACCCTTAGGGGTCAATATAAATCATTGCAGGAGCAACTTTCTTCGTGTAAAGTGAGTTTCTATTACTTGATAGCATCTACTCTTGCATAGATCTAGACATAGTTTACTGAAAAATAGTTATGATTTATTCAGAAATTCTGAGTTTAATGCTCTTTTAAGAGCATCTGATAATTAGTAGTAGTTGCAACTTATGTGTAGTGAATTTGCCTTCGTTGATAGTTGCACTTGGAAGGTAGCTTTATTGGACATTTCTTTGAGTACTTTTTTTGCGCAATGAATGGTGATATGGTATCTAGATTTTAGCTGTATTCTTCTTCAACAGTGCAGAATTGAATTATGATGTTACAATTTTTTTTTCATTGAAGGGCGACTTATATACAAATGTAGAAAGATTATAATTTTTGCGAGGATAAAGAAAAATGTTAGAAGACGTAAACATTTTAACAAATTGCTGAGATTAAGAGTAATTGCATTTGATTATAAAATATTTTGAATTGATGATTAATCAAATGCATTGGCATTAATTACATAAATGATAAGGTGAACCAATAAGTGGTTTATGAGGAATCTTGTATGAAGGTTGAATAAATCTCATAATTTAGTGCTTGAAGATGTTCTAAGAAGTTAGATTATCATGTCATTTTTTTGAAGATCACTACTATTTAAACCTAGACGATAAAATTTTTAGGAAACCACAAATATGCAAAATAAGTTGACACCTGTCCAAAAATTGAATTGTAGACAAAAAAATGAATGTTAAATCTTCTAAATTGTTTTTCTGTAAAAGGTAGACAGAAAAACATTTTTTTTTATTGAAAATGTCAATTTCATAATTTGTATACATATCTGACTCACACTTTTATATTGTGTGAAGCCGGGTTAAGAATTTTGAAAGCACATCAGATGCCAAGTTATGTGATCTTTTTGTTCATGTCTTTTATGAATTTAAAGCATGATTAACATTTTATAGTTCCTCAGAGTTTGGAAGTCTTTGCAGTCATTTAGGACGTATGTTTTTATTTAGTATGTATATTGCAGTGCCTATGAATTTGGCTCATCTTTCTTTAACTTTGAGCTAAAAGATTGGTTTATTTTGATATTCATTTTCTTATTACTTATATTCCATCTTGGCATCTTTCAAAAAAATTTAGGCTTCTCAAGATGAGGCTATGAAACATAAAGATGCTCTGGTGCATGAAGTGGCATGTCTGAGGGTGGAGCTGCAACAGTTTAGATATGATCGTGATCGCCAGCTATCACAAGTGCAATCTTTAACAGCAGATGTAACTAAGTATAAAGAGTTGGCAGTGAGCTCAGATGAAGAAGAGGTTTGTTTTAACTTTTTTGTTAGATTTGCTCTTCTTTGGGAACATCGTATGCATTTCCCTTTATATTTTCTTGAGATGGTGATTTCTTTTACAGGCAAGATGTGAATCACAAAGTAACCAGATAAGATCATTGACAGATCAGCTAGCAGCTGCAGAGAATAAATTGCAGGTTTTACTATTAATTTAACAAAATTTTTACATGTGTCTATTCTGCTGCTCACTAGGTTGACCTTTGTGTTATAATTACATTTCTTCCTTTCTTTAGATGTCTGATTTATCTGCATTGGAGACAAGAACTGAAGTCGAAGAGCAAAAGAAACTCATATGTGACTTACAGAGTCATTTGGAAGATGCAGAATATAAGCTCATTGAAGGAGAGAAGCTACGTAAAAAGTTGCATAACACTATCTTGGTAATATTTTCATGCTTTACTTATGAGCTGAAAATATAAAACATATTTACTTAAGAGAAATTTCTACTGTCACAGGAACTTAAGGGGAACATTCGTGTATTCTGTAGAGTGCGGCCTCTCTTGCCTGATGATGGTTCTAGCAGTCAGGGAAATTTTATATCATATCCCACATCAACTGAAGCTCTTGGACGGAGCATTGATATAGCGCAAAATGGTGCTGGTCTCACAAAATAATCATAGATTTTTGGCTTGTCTTATTAATCTTTTATCATACAATTGGACCCTGACATTAAAATAATTTGTCTCATGAAAAATATTGTTATCAGGGCAAAAGCATTCTTTCACATTTGATAGAGTTTTTATGCCCGATGCATCACAAGAGGATGTCTTTGTAGAAATTTCTCAACTTGTTCAAAGTGCTCTTGATGGGTATAAGGTGATTTATCTGCCTTCAAGTTGCTTCTTATATACATTATACATGTGCTCATACACACTGTTTTCTATGGTACCTTTTTCTGTCACGTTATTTATTGTGCATACTTTCCCAAATTTTTCTTGAATTCTTTATAGGGAAACTCAAATATGTTTTCAATTTATTCATATTATTTAAAGAAAAAGAATGGCTAGAATATATGCTTCATCTTGTATATGTCTGTTACACAATGTCATTTGTAAATGATAATTGAAATTTTGTCACATATGAATCTTCGGGATAGCCGATTTGTTTGATTCATTTTTACGCAATTTTGGTTTCAAATTGGCCTCATAGTGGGAATTCTTTGGTTAGTTGATGCAGTCTGATTCGCAGGGAATTTGACAAGTATGCCAGTTCCATAACTCTAGTTCCTTAGATAGTTCTTTATTCTTTTTCCAGGTTTGTGTCTTTGCCTATGGTCAAACAGGTTCAGGTAAAACCTATACCATGATGGGGAAGCCTGGACATCCTGATAAAAAAGGTCTAATACCACGATCACTAGAACAGATATTTCAAACTAGGCAATCTCTTCTACCTCAAGGATGGAAATATGAAATGCAGGTAAGATCTTACTGATCTCTGATAGTTTTTTTTTGTTGTTTCTTTGCTTTAAAATATTTTTTGATTTCTACTTTAACAAACATCTGTAGGTGTCCATGTTAGAGATATACAACGAAACAATCCGAGATCTGTTATCAACAAACAGAGATGCATCACGAATGGAAAATGGCACTGCTGGAAAACAATATTCAATTAAACATGATGCAAATGGAAATGCACATGTCTCTGACCTTACCATTGTGGATGTCTGCAGTGCTAAGGAGGTTTCCTTTCTCTTAGATCGGGCTGCACACAGCAGGTAACTAATCTAAAATATGCATGTTTGTACTGATGATGCTGATATTTTAAGAAATAAGTCCAGAAGCATATCAGGTAGCTATTATTATTATTTTTTAATCTATGTTGAGTTTTATTTTGTTTTCTATATTTTATGTTTCCATGATTCTAGATTATTCTGTATATGTGGCCTTTTAGTGGTACTGATGCTTGTTAGACGTGATAAACTTTTGGCATAATGGAGATTGTTGTTTGGGGAAAAAAGGTTTCATCATATCTAACAAGCATCAACATAGGAAAAGGAATTTTCATATTAAGGGAAATAGACTGTGGTCCTTGAGCTGCATCTAAGTCTGTTAACTTATTTTTCATCAATTTAAAGGGATTTCTAGTGACAACTTCTGTGTTTACATAGGTCTGTAGGAAAAACCCAGATGAATGAGCAATCGTCAAGAAGTCATTGTGTTTTCACTTTGAGGATATCTGGTATTAATGAGGTATATCACCCCTTTTCTTGTAACATCCCCGAATATATCTTCATGCTCTCTTTATCTCGCGCTATGACCATAACTACCAATACATAATTGGCTGTTGTTTCTGTTATTCACCAGAGCACCGAACAACAGGTGCAAGGTGTCTTGAATCTGATTGACCTTGCTGGGAGTGAGCGTCTTTCTAAGAGTGGTTCAACTGGGGACAGGCTGAAAGAAACTCAAGTATTGCAACATATTGCTACAAATTCACTTTTGTTATTTGAATTTCATTATGCATGTTAGGGAAGTAATGATCTTCTTCATTCAATTGTGATTAGGCCATTAATAAAAGTTTGTCATCTTTAAGCGATGTCATATTCGCCTTGGCAAAGAAGGATGATCATGTACCATTTAGGAACTCGAAGCTAACTTATCTTCTTCAGGTAATTTTGAGGGATGTCTATGGTTGATTGAGTTAAAAGTTCAGTTGTCATTTTTTTTGCTACTGCATACAAAGTTTTCTCTCTCAACATTGCAAAAATATATGTAAAGATGAATTAACAGTGATATCCCTAGTACACTTCTGAAGATGAATTTGATTAAGATATAGCTTTCTATGTCATAATCACATCTCATAACTTTTCTGTAGTGATGGTATGGACTGTGCTTTTTTCTAAAATAAATTTGAGAAGTAGTGGAGTTGGTTTGCATGGGAGATTGAAGGGCTGGTAAATTTTTGGCCCAAAAAAGCGATATCCTTTCCTTTTGTGAATTTCATCCATTGTCTTGGTGGATAAATTACAGCTTTGATCCTCCAACACCCCTTATGACTTAAACTAATTTTTCTTTGAATCCATTGTGAAACAGCCTTGTCTAGGAGGGGACTCAAAGACATTGATGCTTGTAAATATCTCTCCTGAACCTTCCTCAGCAAGTGAGTCACTTTGCTCTCTTCGGTTTGCAGCAAGGGTTAATGCTTGTGAGATAGGGACTCCTCGGCGCCAAGCTAACATGCGGTCTTCAGATTCTCGCTTGAGCTATGGCTAATATTTCACAACAAACATAATGAGATTGATCTGTATGTATGTCAGTAGTAGTAAATGATAAATTGAGAGTTGATTGTGATTCTAACAACAGCTTCGTGCAATTTGTATAGTAAAAAAAGCACTGTATTTGCATCATTTGGAGGGGGTCTTCTTTTGGCTCATTTAGTCTGTATCACTTCTTCTGAGATTGATTTCTCGAACATTTTGCATTCAAAATTCTGTGTATCAATGAAGAATACCGTCTATTTTATGTATGTGATTGTAACCTTTCTTTGTATCAAGAATGATTCAAAGCTCGACAGAAATGAGCCCGTGCAGAATGATTCTGCCGACACTAGATCATCAGATTCTGCATATTTACGGCGTTTGAAATTGTTTCATAACCTCCCGCAGAATAACAGCTGTGTCTGAATCATATGATTCTGTCTGTGGGATTTTTTTTGTCCTTGCAGCAACTCAAGCTGTAAAGATACGAAAATTTACCATTCACAAGCTGCTTATGAGTTTCAAGGGATATTGAAGCTGTACATAATAACTTCATTTACCTTCCCCAAAACTGTCAAACAATCTGTAAGCCAGATCAGCGAGAGTTTGCTTGTCGTTAACTGTTGCTTCTGATGGGATAACATTGTCAAGATCAGAGTACATGAAGGTGGACTTGATTCTCAAATACTTTCTGACAGTTGAGAGTATCTGGTCCAATCAAATCTGCCATTGCCAGCAGATCAAATGCATTATCTTTTTAGACTATGCGTCCTACCTTGAGTTCCGATGTTTTCCATATAGATTCCTTTCTCTAGAAAAGAACGTGCGCACGTCTTCTCATTGGCAATATCTGTCATTTCAAAACATTTATAAGTACTCGTAGTATAGCAAAACCATGTAGGTATTTATGTGTCAAGAAAAAAATAGAGGAAAATGAACAAAAGACAAATGCTTACTGTTGTATACCGAAAGTACAGGAAGGGGCCATCGATCCAGAGACCGTTGTTCTATGCAAGAGATACGCCATCACTAGAAGTACTTCCAATAAGTGCTATAGAAGCAAGGCTTAGTGCCATCTTCTTGTAGCCTTGCACAGGTTGTTCTTGAAAGTTTTCAGCCTTGTTGCCTAAAAATCCAATGATTTTAGCTCTCTTCTCTTCTTGGATTTTTGAAATCCGGGAAGCTTTGGAATGGCTGGTAAGGTTTCAGAGACATCATTTCAGTTTTTCTAAATGAGCCATTGCAGATGAATTTTGAGTGAGAGCGGCAGTTCTGATAGAGCAAGAAATTGGTAGGCTTTGGACAGCTAAATCCGTTTCTTTTGAGTAAGCATGGGCCGCTACCGACCACCAGAAGTATATCTTATTGAGGATAGTCTGGTCACAGCCGAATATAACTTCTCAAACCAGGCCTATATGTTTTGATGTATTTTCGTAACACCATACCCTTTTTCCTTATCAGAGTGAGACATGTTGAAATCAGTAGAAAAGAAAGGAAAAAGAAACTCTGATCCTTTAAAAGAAGTTGAAATCATGATCAACTTTCACCAAGACAATCATAACTATTAAATAAACTTTTCTTCTTTCATAATAGAGGAAAAATTAGGCCCAGGATTCCAATGGGAATGGATATATCCTTGGAAGAAACAAACAAAACATAATTATCATGAGTTATTGAAAACAACGAAGCCAAATAACGAATGATTATGGTGATGACCACATAACTGGATAATGCAAGACAACTTTCAGATTACTTGGTATCCAAAGTGGGTCACGCTCAAATTTATTGGAAAAAATAAAAGGAGAAGCACCATAAGAAACTCCTACCTCACCCATCATTCTCTATAAATTGCACATTTTTGGCTTCTCTCAAATCAAAAAGGAAGAAGAAAGAGTAAAGGAAATAAGAGATGCAAGGAAATGGAGAACAGCTATTGAAATCTAGAGTTGCCAAAGTAGACTCAGAAGAATCATGGGATTTGTTTATCTCTCAAGCTACCAATCAAGGCTGCCCTGTAAGTGGATCTTAATCTTTTTGCTCTTCTTAGTTTGCAAGCTTTCTAATTTCACTATTGACTCTCAATATAAAATTGCAGAAATACTAGGTCTGATTAAGTTACTGATTTTATCATCAAGTTATGTAAATTTTGCAGGTTGTCGTGCATTTTAGTGCTGCATGGTGCGTGCCATCAGTGGCCATGAATCCTTTGTTTGAAGAACTGGCCTTAGCCTATCAAGATGTTCTATTTCTCATGGTGGATGTGGATGAGGTGAAGGTAAATCGTGAATTACAAATTTTTCCCAGCTCAAAAAATGTTTTCTGGGCTGTTTGAAAACACCTTTATGATGATTTCCCTTCACTTTTTACTCCCATCTGTGTAACAAATTGAGAGAATTTGTATATCAAATATGGTACCTGGTAACTGGAATGCCACCAGCTATCTATCTTCTTCGCTAAAAGCAAAACATAAAGAAGAGAAAATGCATCTCTCAGATCAGTGGATCTTGAGGCAAACATTTCCATGTGAGAAATAGTTTATTAACAACTACCCCTAAATTTTGCATATCCTCAAACGAGTCTAACAATGGAGTCATGTGTTTGCATATTGTTTCTCTGCAACTGCTTTTGCGTTATTGACTGTGATATATAACAACCAACTAGGAGGTAGCATCGAAGATGGAGATAAAGGCAATGCCAACATTTGTATTGATGAAGGAAGGAGCTTTGGTTGACAAACTTGTTGGTGCAAACCCTCGGGAGATTCGGAAAAGGATCAATGCTTCCATCCACTCCCTTCATTCCCACAACAAATAGCTACTGTACTTGGAATTTCAATCGATGTTGTTGGCTTGCCTTACCCTTCTCTGGTTTTGACATTAATATGTACATAAGATTTGGGGTGTCTTTGCTATCAAAGTCTCTGAGATTTATTTGTGTATAAGCTTTGGGATAATTTTACATAAATTTTGTGTTGTGATTGTGATTACAACTGCTGTTGCTGCCATTTCAAAAATATTAATATTAAATATTATTTTTTTTTAATTTGTTCAATTGCACGTGTAAAGAATTTTTATAAATTTTTTATTTTATTTTTCCGTACTTTTATTATGGGTGAATGATTCTCTGCGGCTGAACAATTAAAAGTAGAAGGTTTAAGTCCACCGCTCTGATCTGCGTTACAGCACTTCGCTATGAGCCAATACACTCGTTACACGTCATCTATCGGGTACTTTGCATTATTGAACGCACCCACGATGAGAAAAAAGGGCGGCGGCAGTTCCCACACGTGATGGTCGTGGTGGTGTTGACATGCTTTCGCGTGAGAAGGAGCATCATTGGGTACTTCTGTGGGTCCAACGTAATGACCTTTTCAAATAGATTGGACTTAAAAGCCCAATAAGAAGACCAGGGCCAATGGCCTGTCACCTGCTCAAACTCGAACGCTGAAAACCGTTTACTCGCACGCCAGCACGTGCCACACCTAATCCCCCAAAATTCCACGCACAGGTTCCCCTCTCTTTCTCTCTCTTCTTAGAGCCCTTGTTTGTTTCCCAGGAAAATTTCTCTTTGCCAGAATACCCATTAAGATTTCTCCGGAAAGAGAGAATGGTTTCTCAGGAAAACACCAATTGGTTGTTAGATTACCCCTTGATCGACGATATCTCTGTACCGGATGGCAATTTCTCTGTTTCTTCTTCCGGCTATACTTGGACCGCTCAGCCTATCAGTGGGCCGTCTAATGTCGGGTACTTATACCAGATGCATTGTTCTTTATGTTTCTCTATTAGGTTCTTATTTCATTTTGTTATGTCTTTGATTAACAAATAAATTAGGGTTTATTTGTATAATTGTCTTTCATTCGGAGTTTTTATAAATATCGATCATCCTTAGTTCTTTTATTCTGTCTATTCTCTTGCTGGTATTAGAGTTCAGTGTGTTGATGGAAATTTCATGTCAAAGGGAGCAAAGAATTGTTTGTAGCAAGTTGATTTTGGTAGTGAAATAAGTTTATTTATTTTTTCTTAACTGTTATTAACCTGTTTAATTGTATACTATGTCAAATTCGTCTAATCTATTTTATGGGCATTTTTAAAAAAATTTAGATAGTCTTATTTTTCAAGGGCATGTGTAGTAATGGGGATTTGTTTGACTGTCGGATTCTTGTCCGATTATTGAAGTAGATTTGTAGGAGCGCTCGTTTGCTGTCTTTGGCAGCATGAAAGTATTTAGAGTTCTGGAATTGGAGATGCTGGTTTTTATTTTGAATGAGATAACCTCCATTCCACCCCATTCGAATTCTGTGGTTGAAATTCCATGCTGCTGAAATGTAGCCTAAATGATTTCACTTCAATGCTGTTTTTTGTATGGAAGTCTATGTGAGCGGATTGAAGATTTCAGTCTTAATGTTACTATAGAAGACAACCTCCAACTCTATCAAATTTGAATACCATGACTGAATTTCCCACCCAAGCGCTGACTGTAAATGTTCTTATCTATAAAGAGATTGAGCAGTTTGTGGGACTGAAGGCAGAAAATTATACTGTGAGAGTAAGAGTCTGTGCTTGTATTTTAAGGCTTTAACTAGTTGTTATAAGTAATGTTTGTTTATCTTGTTGTAATGATTGATTAATTGTGTCAAAGATGGGAAAAAGGATGGTTGCTGGGTCATGGTTGTGTATCAAAACCTTTTCTGGAAATTAGTCACACCAGTTTTTGGGAGATGTTGTACTTGCTTATCTTTGAATCTGATTAATACCAGTTACATTCTGTGTTTGTAGGAGTGAAATGCAAGCTTTTCGGCTCTGTATGTGAACATCATGTATAATGGAAATTTTGTCTTGCTTCCCCAAATGCTTAGGTTGAGATCTTGATTTGCATGTTATCAACATAATGTGCCAATGTAACTAAATACAATGATTTTGGGAGTGAATGCGGATTTTCTTTCTGAGATTATGGGTTTCTGTGTATATTTGAACTGATATTTAACTTATCGAGCACTGATTGAGAAGAAACTATGTACATATCCAGCCCTGTCATTATAATTTTGTAAGCAATCATTGTGAGAAAGATCCCTCTATATCCTTGTGCGTTGCACTTAATTTTGTTGTTTTCTGTTTGTTTCCTAACTAGTTTTTCTTTCTATGATATAATCCATTTGCAGTGTCGATATTGATTCCACATTTGGGGATTCAAATGGCCTCAAGGAAGCTGGCTCAAAAAAGAGGTAAACAATTTCCTTGTCTTTTATTTATTATTTTGTTGGCCTCCTTTTTTTATTACCTTACTCTTAAGATTTATATATGTTTATGATTTTATGAAATTGGTGCATGAATGGTTCCCTCGGAGTCAGAGTTGGAGATATTGAAGTAAAATTGATTTGAGAATTTTTCTCGTGAAACATTCTTGGTAGTTGGGAGCTTGCGTAGCTTGCAATCAATCTAGTGACTTGTTTGAGCTATCTGGGTTCTCATATAGTTAAGGGCTCATGCATGTTGGATGAAATTAGATTTTAATCATCTCCAGCGCCACTTAAATTTGTTGGTAGTAATGCCTCAATGAGACTGATACATGTTATTATTTAGGAATGTTATCTCTCCCAATTTTCCTGCTGCAGGGTTAGACCTGAATCAAGCAGTTTATCAAGCTCCAAGGCTTGTAGGGAGAAATTACGCAGGGATCGGCTTAATGACAAGTACTATATGGTTTTCTTCTAGTATTTCCTTCTCTTTCTCCCCCTTTCTGTGAAGCATGATGAATGTCCTAATTTGGCATAATTTACAGGTTTATGGAGTTGGGCTCTATTTTGGAGCCTGGGAAGGCCTCCCAAAACAGATAAGGCAGCCATTTTGATTGATGCTGTCAGGATGGTGACTCAACTACGGGGTGAAGCCCAGAAGTTGAAGGACTCAAATTCAAGTCTTCAGGAGAAGATTAAAGAGTTGAAGGCAAGTCTGCCTCAGTGTTTTCATCTGAACTTTTGTGGATGGATTGTTTTCTTGAAGCTTTTACAGACTTTGTGTTTTCTCCCATATGCATGTTGTACCAATGACTGAAAAATTGACAAGGAAATGTTAGGGTTACATTTGTTCCAACAAAATTAAACTGCTTCTGTTTGATGTAGGTTGAGAAGAATGAGCTTCGCGATGAGAAGCAGAGGCTAAAGGCAGAGAAAGAGAAGTTGGAACAGCAACTCAAAACTATGAAAACACAGCCCAGTTTCTTGGCTCCCCCACCAGCAATCCCTGCTGCTGCATTTGCTGCACAAGGCCAAGCGCCTGGAAACAAGCTGGTGCCTTTCATCAGTTACCCTGGAGTTGCAATGTGGCAGTTCATGCCACCTTCTGCTGTGGATACCTCACAGGATCATGTACTCCGCCCTCCGGTTGCTTAAGTCTGCAACCTAGAAATACAATCATTTGTGTAAGCATTTTTGATCCAAACAAGTGTATCGGTTTGTCATTGTTCTCGACTGTATTAGTTTTGTTGGAGTTTTTAATCATTTGGTGGCTGACTGTATTTGATCTGCATACCTGTATGAATTGTTGCCTGGTTTCACATGTAAATTTTAATAAGTTTATCAGTAATCCGTGTTCCAATTTTAGGGAACCCGAGGCAACTGAACTATGATTTTATGGATCACGTAAATTTGTGTGAAAATTTTGATTTAATTAAGCGTGTCACGAACAAGCGAGGACAGAGGATTTTGAAAACACGTTTGACATTTGAGAGATTATTAATTGAAAAAATGAAAATGAAAAACAAGAACAAAATCCAAGAAAAGGGACTGATATAACCATCTCCATGGTGTGGGTTGTAAGTTTTCTAATGATCCAACAGCAACCATTTCCAGCTTGCCAGCATATCTTATCCAGTTGGGAGTTGTACGCTGTATCTGATTCTTCTTCTAATAAAAGTCGCAACCATTTGTAACTTGCTAGCTTATCTAGTTGGGAGTTGTACGCGTATGTTGATTCTTCTTCTTCTGAAAGTGCACCTTGATCTTCACTCAAATGGCTTCCAGTCTCCTCAAACTTCACATGCAAACCTTCAAAATCACAAATTCTTCAACCCCGTTTCCACAAAACAAAACCCTTGTGGCATGTTTACCATTTTCCTCTACCAGTCACCACAATTGCCACATTTCTGCTGTCCCTTACAAAGCGACAAAAAGCGCCTCCTTTATCCCTACGTCTTCCCTGTCTTCCTCCTCCCCACAAACCTCCAAAGAAGAAGCCATTCTTTCAAGCAAAAAACTGCCACTCTACCACCCTTGAAAAGCCCTCTGAACCACCCCAAACTAGCTGGCAAACTCAAGAAAATTAAACAACCCAGATTCCGTGTTGAAATTCCAGTCATTGATGATGACTCACCGTCTTCCCCTCTCTCAACTTGCATTTTGATGTCCTCAGAGACCTGCCCATCAGAAGAAAAGGCTCACCAGTCAAGATTCTAATTCCTTTGGCCTGATATTGCCTTCACAGAATCTGCAGTAAAAGTCTTCGAATCACTGTCCTTTAGACCAAGTTGAACACATTGACATAAAGACAGTTACGAATGGAGATAGCAGAATTGTAAGTTCTGGTGATGTGGCAATATTTTTGGCGCCAGAGGAGTCGCAGTCTGACAGTATGTATCCAAGCCAGTGATGGTTTTTAATCCTAGGTGGGGATTTGAAGAGGAAGAAATTTTGGAGATGGGAGTGGTTTTCTAAGTCTTGTAAGATAGAATTTGATTTGTAATATTTAACTTATAACCATTATGTAGATTATTGCAATTGAATAATGAAGTCAAAATTTTAAGCGTAGTATTAAACAACATGCAATGAGACTTTCATGTAGTGTTCAAATTTACTTTGATGTATATATTCTGAAAAATTTACAAAATTTGTAGAATATTTAAAAAGTTAGAAAAGAGAGAATTCATAAGACTTAAATTTTTTTAATTTGAAAATATGTTTCAGAATTGTGCATTGGGGTATAATATGTTGTGTGAGAGATGAGGGTTTTGAGTAGTGAAAGATGGAATGTTCTTGTTGACGAGGAAGGAGAATTGAAGGTGGTTTCGAGGTTTAAGGCAAGGCCGTCGATTGGGTGAAGTTGAGACTGATTGTATAACTCGATGGCTATCAACCGTCCCATCACAAAATCGGCCAAGTTTTTGAGAGATTTGGTGTCAAATGTAACTGGAAAAAAGTAAGTTTACTTGTACATGTCTCGTTGATGCTTTTGATTAGATGAAATGAGAACTTGATGCGTTTTGAATTGCCTCAATGAATGTGATCGCAATTCAATCTTATGGCACTCTCGTTATGGGCTAAAATTTGGATGTTCTTATGTTCCTATCTGTAACACTGAAACTGGTTAGCTGTTTTGGATTCTGGTTCTTGTGTATAAACAAGATATTGGGAGAGTATGATGGAAATCTGGTAGCATTTAAACCAAAAGAAGTTTACTACTCTACTCCTAGGTTTCATGCTAGCGATAGAGAACATGAACTGCGTACAGAAGTAAGCCAAAATTGAAGGTAATCCAAGAAAAACATACGAGGATGATGTAAGGATGGACAGAGGAGAAAGAGAGAAGAAACCACACTTTCATCATTGATAGCCAAATTTTATTATTAATTACTTCCCTATCATTGGAGCGAGAACTTTATTCAGGTTGTTCCATTTTTTATGTTGTGGTCAAAATGTTAGCTCAAAAATCAGGTGGTTGAGATTTCTACTTCAGCTTCTAATGTGAGCAAACCGTTGTTTTGCATTGGGGGGAAGCTGCATAAGGATAAGGATGTCTGTGTTGAATCTCAGAATTCGATGTTATGTTTTACCAAGATATAATCATCACTTTAAAGGAAATATACTAGACTACCCTAACCCATTTCTTGTAAATTGTGCTCCTTTGCTTGTTATGGAGATAAAAGCATATAAAATGTGAATTTGATCAAATGCTTATCTGGGGTTACTGATG
Source organism: Xylocarpus granatum (assembly GCA_019650275.1). Lineage (NCBI taxonomy): Eukaryota > Viridiplantae > Streptophyta > Magnoliopsida > Sapindales > Meliaceae > Xylocarpus > Xylocarpus granatum. The sequence continues at coordinate 41,784 of BNST01000124.1, read as the reverse complement.
GCAGACGCCAGCCCAGATTTTGTAAAACAAAACTTGTAATGCGATACAGCAATTTATGATATACCCTTCCTTAATGCCCAAATATGAATCTAAAACAGCTTATAAGAATTTCGCTCACAAACTTCAGGCCCTGATTCATTCTGCTCGCTTCGAGGCCTTTGTAACTTGTTTCCATTGGACTGGTGACACAGCGAATTAGTTAAGCAATTAAGCAATCTTGTAGAAAGATGCCCGATTTTATTGATGTGTATTCTCGGCAAAATCTTAAGAATCAGTGATCGTGCATGTTTGAGGTAAATATTGATAGTATAAAACGTGAAGCATGCTTTCTGATGCGGAATTTTTGAATAAAGGAACAAGAGATGCAGAAAAACAATATCCTGGAGCTGTTGTCTTTGACATTCTGTATTGAAGGCCTCGATTTTTTGAAGAACTCTCTCCTTTTACCTCTTGGCTTTTATCTCAGATACAAGTACACTCATCATCCATATTATCAACAAGTTCCTCTCAAAATTCAAGTTAAGATGCCACAATATGACAGCTCTTAATGAATTTATCAGAAAAGTTTATATACTTGGACCACAATGGCAGAAGTTGAGGGAAGGCTATGTCTAGCCAAGGCTTTGCTCTGCCATTGAAATGAATCACACCGGCACTCTCTGCATCAGCATAACTTGTATTCTCCTGGTATCCCAGCCCCAGCATGTGCCAGAAAGGATCAATAACATGGACATGGCCATGGAATGCGATTAAACCTGGAGGTAATGTCCCCAGTTGCCACAAACTCAAGTCTGACTTCAAGTTCTGCATTTTGGGATGCAGAGTACAGTAAGAATTTAACATTCTGGAAGTGTTGGATGATAATGATTCCAACATTTTTAGGCGACTATGTTTTTCTCCTCCTTTGAACTAAATATGCGGGTAAAAGTGATTACCTGTTCTAGCCAATAATGGTAGGTTAGGCTTATGTTGGTCTTCCTCCAAGCCTCAAGATCAAATATGTTCATGCCATAAGCCCATGCGCATTCATCAGGATTAAAATTGCTTGATATCAATGGGTGGGAGAAGTTGAGGTAACTTTTGAACTTCTTTGACATCACAAACTTATCTTCTCCCCTGCACGTCTCTACAGCTCCATTAACTTTTCCATTCATATCAATGTCAAACAGAGGGGAAAGATCAGTTTGTATAACTATATCATCATCGAGGAACACTACCTTGTTGAGGCTAGGAAACAACTGCAAAGAAAATTCATTGAGTGAGACTAAGAATACTAAACACAAAGGGCAACCAGTAAAACAATAGAAAATTGGAGTATACTTTAGATTCCAGGGAGAGTGAAAAAAAGAGCATAATACTTACCTCTGGTAGATTAATACGAATGTGATTCATCAGAGAGTTGTATTTAGGACTAAGTGCTTGTAACTTAGATGCAATAACATAAGGTTTCTCAGTATTATTTGCCACAATGGCTGATGAACCCCCTCTAAACTGGGAGCGTACTCGTTGATCTTTTTCCATTGCTTCCAAAACAGGTACCTTCCCCTTTGAAAACCAGTCGAAATGATGCAACGCCTTGACCTCAATTATGGCTGGTGATAAGGGGTGCAATGAAAACCATGCCTGCATTGGATAGTAAGTTTTCCTTTCTGTTATTATGTGCAGCACAATTTTTTCAGGATATAACGAGTTTTTCACTAGTGAGGTGGCAACGACAGAGGTAGCTAGCACGTTGTCTGAGGCAAGTACATAGTGGAAGTAAGAGTTGTCAACAAGGGCCGGAACAAGTTCAGCTGAGGGGAGCTGGAGGCGGGCGGCTGCATTGGTGGCGTGTTCATTGGCTAACCTTAGTGCCAGGCAGTGGAGCTGCTTTGGTATGCTGCTTGATGCTACATGGCGGTATAAATATTCTTGGATTTTTGCAGTTCTAGTCCTTTGTTCCATGAGGATAACCTGTGAAATAATAAGTGTTGATTTTTCTCAACATTTTTGCTAGAAATAATAGAATTCCTGAAATCCTAGATAGTATTTGAACTATTGTTGACATTTTTTTTTCTTAGTTGAATTCCAGCTTCTAAGCCTTGGATATTAGTAAAAAGCATATGGTTAGAGAGGTACCATGTCTCTAAGCTTGACAGCAAAAGTTTTTGCATCTGATTTGCTTTCCTTTATTTCAGCCATGAATTCTTCCAATGTCTGAGGAATGTCAGATCTTCCTTTTAATCCATCCAGGCTGATGGGTTCTTCTAATATTTGGTATATCACTTCTGGGACCTGTCACAAGCCGAAAAATATTTCAAGTTACTCAAAAAAGTTAACCCCAAACCCTAATATTTTTATATTAAATTGTCAAATTTATTGCAGTGAAGTTAAGGAGTCAGAAGGTCACGTTTGAATCAGTCCTTCTTCCCAGGATCCTTGGTCCTAGTCTTTTTCCCAGGCAACCTATCATAAGAAGCAAGCAAAATAAATAAATAATGAAGAACGATTATCACGCAAAATAAATAATAAATAAAAATAAACGACTATCACACCAAATAAATAAATAAATAATGAAAAATGATTATCACAATCGTTATGCAGTCTCTTTCTTCTTATTGTTAATTAGGTACCAACAGCTGATGCAAGTTATGCACCCAGCATAGGCGAATTAATTGTTTAATTTTACTTGTATTTTACTTAAAATCAGATGATATGAATGGTGGGTTGTGTCAGTTGTATTTCTATAATGGATAATTAAAGTTCAACGGGAAGCTTAATCACACACTAAGCCAGGATAATCAAAGGTATATTCATAACATAAATGTACCTTGGGTTTTTCATCTAGGATTGGTTTATTCACACGATCAAACAGACCATGGAGGATTTCTATATGATTCTCTAGTATGCAAGACAAGACAACCTCAAGTTATTTTCTTATTAAACAGATAAACAAACCGGTGGATAATCATTACATTTGTGTAATATAAGGTTCAATGTTTGTAACAGCTGCTCCAAGACAGATCCTCAATAAATAGTAGTGTCAGACAGAGGTTCAATGTTTGGATATCTCCTAGATATCTTCAGAACTCATAAAACTAAAGATGGAATGAAGTACATCGTGATCTATAACATTATCCTTCATGTTTTGGCTTTGTTTCTGTTCATTTAACACTTGTGCAATTACGTTGTTTCTTGAACTATAACATCAATGCCGCTTATGCTAGACTGCTAATTTTCTTCAACTAATGAAAAGACTGGAATCAAAAAGAATGGCTTGAAAAGCATACCTATGGTAGAGCATTTGCTTTCTCCGTCAATGGTATCCACTGTGGACAAGACGAATATAAAGCGGAGAAGAAATGTGAAGAACAGTAGAGAATAGAAGAGCAATCGATATGAAAGCCGTCTGGATCCAACCTTCACTTTGATAAATTCTCTAACACCTTTGCCTGGAAGCACTGTTACATGCCTCAAACTTGGCGATATTTGAAGCTGCATCTTGTCCCAGCAGAAACAAAATCAAGCAACCAATTGAACTAGCAGCAAAAACCAAAACCAAACGAAACCCGGCTTGCTAGAGTTGCTCTTCTTTCTCCAGGATTTGTGAGTTCATTTGCCAAAGAAGAACCTGAAACAAACTGCAAGAATCCCAGTCGTAGATATGCTCTAAAAGGAAGGATTTGATGATGTGCGTTTAAGGTTGCTGTCGTTTACCTAACCTTGCTTAGCATTTGGGCTAGATGTTGTATTCCAATGCTATATTTACATGCAGTTTAATATTTTTCAGACAGGAGGAGGGTTGTTAAAGAGAGAGACAAGAGACTTGGAAGAAGCCCTGTGTGTTTGCTTTCTGGTCATAGGATTTGGCTTGGTTTGGAAGAAGGGAAGTTGAGAGAAATTTAAATACGAAGGAAAAAAGCAACTACTACAACAATAATAATAATAAAAATAAATAATAAAAGATGAAATGGCATTGTTTGGTATCACTTAGCTTTGCCATCACATGAAGTCTTTTGTAGCATACAATTAGACCTTAGTCTTTGACAAAACATCGTTTCTAAACTGAAAGTGATTCCCTCCCTTTCTCCCTACTGCATTTTTCTCAAAGTTGTTGGAGTGAAAACACAGGAACATCTTCTTCTGGTTTTACTAGCAAATCAATGGAGAGAACGTGAAACAGGCTCTGCCTTGAACACAATTTCTGATATTCTAAATTCGATGTGCACACGAAAAATATAAAGAAAATGAAGAAGAGGGTGAGAAAGAGATTTCAATTTTTTCAAGCTGACAGATTTAACATCAATGGGTTTTAATTTACCTTTCGAAAGACTTGTGCATGATGTCAAAAATTTGAAGCTGTGTCACATCTCTGAGCCAAGAGAATCAATGGTTTTTCTATTGCTTATCAATTAACCATATAGAACCACCAAATTGATTTGGCAGATAACAGTTTCTAAGTACACAAGTGATGAAAATTCTGTCACAAAATTCTGGTCAAGCTCTAACACTTGGATGAGCGGTCTCTTTTCTTCCAATCAACGTGGGAATGTTAACAGATACTTGGTAATTTGGGCCATGTGAGGAAGCAAAGTTGAACAGCCCAACACCAGTCCCATGCAGTCCAGTTTACTGAAATACATTTCAATATTTATTTATGTGAATTTATTAACTACGGACCAACTAGAAATATAAACCACCTAAATTAATTCAATTCAACAGTGTTGTCTGCAGCTCCTTCTATGTGCTAAGTGGTTTGGTGTTTGTCCGAAACTGAAAGAAAGGTGTCTACTCAAATTTCAGCTATAGTTTCTAGTTCAACCGAGAATTCTGTTCTTCCGACTGCGGACTTCCGTCCTAGTTTATGGGGAAACTATTTCCTCACATCTACTTCTTATTTCAAGGCATAGACAGAGCGAAGCATCTCATTCATTACCAGACATATGTTTTATCGTGCAGGCTTCTGTCCTTGTAATATGTGAAATACAAGTCGCTGTAAGATGCATGCATCTTATAAAGCAGACGACTTTATTGGAATGACAGTGTAGAATTGGGTTATTAAAACAAATATATATATACATGTATACATTACGGGGATATGATCGTAAATGAAATTTGTGCAGACAAATATAATTATTATTAAATATATTTAAAAAATATATTTAATAATAAAAATATATTTTATTAGATTGTAGTTTAAAATTTTATAAAAAATATTAAAAGTCTTATAAAATTTTAATATTTATAAATTTATATTAATATTATTTATATATAATAAAAATTTAATTAAAATATTCATAATTATATTTTTTTATTTTAAATTATTCTATCAAACTCTAGTTAGCTCTGTTGACTTTATTCCTACCATGGCATATTTGACCATTTGTAATAAAATTATTATATTGTTTAGTCTAAGCCACTGCCAACTATTTTGTTTTTTCTCCCTGTTAATTTGTTTTTAATAAATTGTTAAGAGTTAAATAACCAGAAAAATCATCAGCAACTCTGCTTAGACATGACTATGAATGGTGAATCAGTCGAGCCTGGTGTTTTTAGAATGTCAACAATCTATTCTCTCCTTTCATTTTGCGTTCAAGGGCATCTCAGCAGGATCGGCATCGGAATTTGCAGTTTCTTTGTTTAAAGTGTACATCACTTGTCCAATTCTTGGAGTAGCCGGAAAATTTTAATTGATCTTTGCCAGCTGGTTTTTAGGAAGTTTCTACGCATTACTTGGTAGACAAAAACCAATTGTAAAACAAGAAAATCCCCGGCGACTTCCGTCACGGACTATGATCGTAATAGGAACAAAACTGGTGAACTCTTGTTCTTGCTCTTTCCCCATGTGCTTTGTCGCAATGTAAAGCTATAAAAATTCTTCAATTGCTTCTCTTGAGCCTCTCCGACATGGAAGCCTTGGGTACAGTTATTGTTGAAGCTGGTAGGCTCATTACCAACTTCTTTTGCTCAAAGATCGCCATCATTAGAAAACTCCATGCTAACAACAAAGCTCTTAAGACTGAGCTAGAAGAACTTGCTTACCGGAAAAATGAAATAGAAGAAGATATTAGATTGGCTGAAGCAGACGGAAAGTGTCCGACTACACAAGTTAAGATGTGGCTCAGAAAAGTTGAGGAGATTGAACGCGAAGTGCAACCAATGTTCGAGGAGGTTGAAAGAATTGCTATGCACGGCTGCGGCGTAGGATGCAACGTGCATTCACACTATCAGCTTGGTAGATTTGTGGCGAAGGAGAGAAACGAGGTGAAGACACTCATAGAATTGTGCAATTTTCAGAATGTGGTGACCGATAAAAAGTCTCCCATAAAAGCTGTCGAGAGGATGCAGGGACCATCGCTTTCTGGTCAGAGAGCGGCAGAGGAAAAGTTAGAGGAGCTTGAGAGATATCTGAATAATGATGGCATTGAAAGGATTGCCGTTTGGGGTATGGGAGGGGTGGGGAAGACTACACTGGTTAGGAACTTGAACAACAAACTGGAGTCTTCATCTCTGGTGGAATCCCTGAATATGGTCATCTGGGTCAGAGTGTCAAAGGAACTGGATTTGAGAGGTATTCAAGGTCAAATTGCAAAGAGATTGAGATTAGAATTGGACGTGGAAGAGACCATTGAGAGGAGGGCTTGGAGACTACATGAAAGATTAGTGATGAAGAAGAAGCTCCTGCTCATTCTAGATGATGTTTGGGAGAAAATTGATTTGGACATTGTGGGTATTCCACAAGGAGATAGCCTAGCCAAATGTAAGATACTACTGACAACTCGATCTCTTGATGTCTGTAGGGATATGATGACTGATGTAGAAGTCAAGATGAGTGTTTTAGATGAATCAGCAGCTTGGAATTTGTTTGCTGAAAGTGCAGGAGATGTTGTCCAGTCAGGAGACATAAATCCAATAGCCAGAGCTATTGCTAGGAAATGCTGTGGCTTACCATTAGCCATCACAACCGTGGGGAAGTCCATGAGGAACAAAAGGATGAAAGAGCTGTGGAAGAATGCACTCTGTGAATTGCAACTTTCAACACCTCATTTCGGGAGCATTGAGAAGGATGTCTATCAGCCACTGAAGTGGAGTTATAATTCCTTGCCAAGTAAGTATCTTCAGTGGTGTTTTTTATTCTGTTCTTTATATCCAGAAAACTTCTCGATCAGAACATGTGAACTTATACAATGCTGGATAGCTGATGGACTAATAGATGAAAGCCAAACTCTGGAGGAATCTTTAAATAAAGGGATTGCTTTTATTGAAAAATTGAAAGACTCTTGCTTGCTAGAACAGGGTGAGTTCATTGAAACTGTGAGGATGCATAATATGGTAAGAGATGTAGCAATATGGATGTCAAAGGAGAGTGGATTTTTTTGTCAATCTGGCATTTCATTAAGTGAAATGCCACAAAAGTTGCAGAAATCTCTTACTAGGGCTTCATTTATAAACAACAGGATTACAAGGTTACCTAGTCAATTGACAGGATGCTCTGAGCTGACAGTGTTGCTCCTTGAAGGTAATCCCCTGAAGAAAATCCCTGATAACTTCTTTCGAGAAGTTAAGAAACTTAGAGTTCTGAATCTAAGCAGCACTCTCATAACTTGCTTGCCTCCTCTGCTTGATCTAGAGGAGCTTCGTGTTCTTCTTTTGAGAAACTGTTATTCTCTAGAAAAGCTACCCCAACTTGGAGCTCTTAGTAAGCTCCTACTGCTCAATATCTCTGGCACTCAACTGAGAGAGCTACCAAGGGATATTGGTAACTTAAGCAATCTGAGAGAACTAAACTTGTCAAATTCTCATTATTTGGAAAGTATCCAAGTTGGAGCCATATCAGGATTGTCTCGTCTTGAGGCCCTGGACATGTCTTTCTGTGCATATAAATGGGAAGCTAACTGTAACGTAGAAGAAGGAAAAGCAGCATTCAATGAGATATTGTCATTGGAGAGGCTATCAGTTCTTCACTTAAGACTAGAGAAGGTTGATCATCTAGCCTTTGATGTTAACTGGCTGAGAAGATTGAGTAAGTTCAGTATATGCATTGGTCCAAGGAGTTGCTATTCAAACTATCTACCCACTCAACAAGATGAGAAAAGACTCATTCTCAGAGGGGTGGAGCTCACCGGAAGAGCAATTGAGGGGTTATTATGCAATGCAAGTGCTCTGGACCTAATAATATGTGGGGGCATAAGTGTGTTATCAGATTTACTTTCTAAGCATAGTTTGTGTGGTCTGCCTGGCTTAAAGTCACTCACCATATCAAGTTGTAATTCCATCTCAACTTTGATAAGTGGGGAGAATATCCTGAGAAGTATGTTACCAGAGTTGGAGCATTTGACCCTCAGGCGTTTAAGAAGTTTAGGGCACATTTTGGAAGGAATGGTGGCTAAAAGAGGATGCTTTTTCCGATTAAGAACCTTAGAAGTGGTGAATTGTCCAAGACTCAGGATCCTCATATCCTTTGCTTTGCTTCAACACGTGAAAAACCTTGAAGAGATCAGGATTAGTGACTGCAAAAGGATGAAATGTATTTTTGCAGGGAAGATGTCCAATGAAATGCTCAGAAATTTGAGAGTAATAGAATTGAGGGATTTGGTCAATTTGAGACTTCTTTGTTCAAGGAAAATAGCCTGGCCAGCTCTGGAGAGGATTGAGGTTTGCAACTGTCCCAAGTTGACAAAACTGCCACTCTCAGCCTGCAATGTACAGACCATAAAAGAAATTAAAGGAGATTTAGAATGGTGGAATAATCTTAGATGGGAAGATGACACGACCAAGGTCACTCTCCAGAAACGGTTCTACCCATGTACACACTCAATAATGCCAGACCAGAGAACATGGATAGGTAAGGAAATTGCCTCAAAAATAGTTTATTTCCAGTCTTACAGTTTAGTTTATCTCCTGTCTTATAGTTCTGACTTAAAGTTCATTTTATTTGCAAACTGCTGAATTGAACCATTTTATTTGCAAATTGCGCATGTGTGCCCCTCACTGATTGGCTTATTTTCCTTGTTTCTGTGCCAGAAGAACTTTAGGACAGCTGATTCGGGGAGAGAAATCCAAGCAAAGTTCATTGCACAGTGTTTCTCAATTGAAACTTTAGATAATGCATCTTGCTGCTGCTTGAATTGTATCAGAATGTATCGTGCAGAATTACTATGAATGAATTGAACTGGATGTGCATTAAATATTTGTCTTTTCCAATTCAAGATTTATAGTGTTACAATTGCATTATTATTGAACTTTAATTTTTACAGTAGGCCATTGACTTGTCACTTTTCGCAGAGATATTGCTTTGAATTGAGACTGCCTGTAAGAATTTAAAGGATCAAAGTACGAAATAGTAATAATAGGATTAAATGTAAAAAAAAACCTTCGAATTTTCGGGGAGCCAGGCATCTTGATTGACTTCTTGCCCGATGTGATCGTAGTTCTGTCTCCATTAGTAGACCATGGTTAACTAAGTAATATGAACATAGCCCTTTGCATACTTAACAAGCAAGAGAAAGGCTTCAAACCGAAACGAGCAGGAATTTTCTTTCGCAATTAATTAAGAAGAAATAAAGTTCATGGTAACCTTTCATCAAAAAGTCTGCAATAGAAGTGTTGGATTCAATTCTAGGCTCAGCTGTTTAAGCAGTGACGAATTGTCCGCCATCGGAACATGAAGAACTTCATCAGGTTCCAATCAAATCGCAGTGTGAATGACGCAGTTGGTGATGTTGCTATATGGATTTCATCGTGGATGTAAATCACTTGTCAGGTCAGGTTCTACCCGTCGAAGCGGAGGCTCTTCATTGTTTAATAATCTACAGAGCGTTTAAGATTTCATTCATTATCGAGGCCAAAGATTTTCCAGACTACGAATAATAGAAATGATCAACTGTCCCAAATTCGGGCACTTTCTCCAGAATGGTAATTCCATTCCATGAGAAATGCTGGGAGAAATTAGAGTTAGCTTCTATAACAAGCTGGAAGAGCTATTTCCTATGAAAATGAGAGCCCCAAATCTACAGATAATTGAGGTAACAATTGCCGGCCTCTAACTTATCAAAATGCAAATAACAGGAGCAATAATGGTGGAGCCGATTGCAATGGGACAATGAAAATATTAAGGAAATGATACCACAACTCTAGTGTTTTGGTTGTTTTCAATTTGCAGAAGCACATTGAAAAATACTGTGCAGGGGAGAGTTGCCATCTGCAGCTTGGTACGATTAGGAATTAATAACGAACAAACAGAAATCACCGCTTCGCAGTCCACATAATAATAATAAGAAGAAGAAGAAGAAAATATTATAAGAAAACAAACAGATGAAATTTCTAACACAGACGAAAGGAGAGGGGTGGCTCTCCGGAAGGGATTTTAGAGGCAGGAAGAGAAGATGATGATGTTAAACCCCTTCCTTCATGTTTGAGTTTTGCGTTCCATGTCAACGAACCCAACCGGAACAATGACTATTTCATCTTCATCAAGTGGCCTGTTTTAGCTATTGCATCAATCGTAATCTTATTTTCTTCGGGATGCAATTGTGCAAACTGCTTCTTGCACATCAGTGATTCAACTCTCATCTTTCTCCGTCTCTCCCACAAACCCTTCCGCTCTCACTTTTTGATCAGCTCAACCACCATTTTCATCTGTTTCCGACTCCTCTCCATACACGCACGAATACTTTCTTCAACCTCTCAAATGTAAATCTTCTAAATCACCGGCAATGCCTGAATTTAATTAAATAATAATTTATTATTATTATTAAAAAAAATATTTTTTTATAATTTAGTTGGTTGACAGCCGTGCCCGGGGACAGCGAGCGCGTCACTAGCAGAAAAATCACGAGAAAAAAACTATTTTGGTAAATATTCGTCCGAGATGAAAAGAAGTTTCTCGGCAGGTGAGATTACACTGGTAGCGGGCGTTCTCCGTTGAAATCTATCCCAAGCCAATAATTGACGGGCAACTAGTCAACATTGATAGAACGTTTCAACGGTGGCCATCTCACATTTGATTCTTTGGATGATCGTATCAGAGACGTTGAAAATACTGACAACGTTCCTACGATTTTGAGTTTTCTTCAACTTCCGATTGTTTTGTTTACCAAATTTCTGCCATGGAAGTACTGGCTGCAATCTTGGGTTCGGTAGCTGCAGAAGCCGGTCGTGTTTTCTGTGGCTCTATCTGCTCCAACATTAGCAACACCGTTGGAATACAATCAAATCTCCACGCTTTGGAAAAGGAGATGAACGATCTAATCGGTCTAAGAGATGATATGAAACATCGACTTGCATTGGCTGACAAAGACGGAAATTTACCAACTCCTCGAGTGGAAAAATGGCTAACAGAGGTTGAAGATTTTATCCTTGAAGTGAATTTGATTCATGAAGGTACTAAAGCAGCTGAAAAGAAAAAATTTACTGAATGTCTCTTTAGTTTTAATCAGAGATATAGACGCAGCAAGGAAGTGATAAGGATGCTCAAGGAGGTCAATGGACTTAAAAGTGCTGGAACTTTTCCAACTGGCATGGTGATTGCCAATCAGGAAACAAAAACAGTGGAGCATATCCCTGGACCTTCAATCCAAGATCAAACAACAGCCTCAAAAACTTTAGCTAAACTTAAGAAACTACTGGATGATGATGGAGTCAAGAGAATTGGTATCTGGGGAGTAGGAGGAATTGGCAAGACAACTCTAGTTAAGAACCTGAACAACAGTCTCAAGAGGGATTCTTTAGCACAGCATTTTGGTATGGTGATATGGGCTACAGTGTCCCAGCAGTTGGATCTAAGACGGGTTCAGGCACAAATAGCTGAGAGATTGAATTTGGATGTGAAAATGGAAGAAAGCGTGGAGAGGCTAGGCATTCGACTGTATGAAAGACTTCTGAAGGAGAATAGCTTTCTTCTCATTCTGGATGATGTTTGGGAGATGATAGATTTGCATTGTTTGGGAGTTCCATGGCCTGAAGATCATGCGGGTTCAAAGATCATACTGACATCTAGAAGTTTAGAAGTTTGTAAGGCTATGAAGACAGATGTTGAAGTGAAAGTGGATCTTCTGAATAGTGGAGAAGCTTGGCAATTATTTAGTCAAAATGCCGGCGAAGTAGCCGGCTTAGATCCCATTAAACCATTTGCGAAGGCAATTGCCAGAGAATGTAATGGATTGCCTTTAGCTATCATCACCATGGGAACAGCTATGAGAGGAAAGAACATGGTCAAACTGTGGAAGCATGCTTTGAATGAACTGCAAAAATCAGTGCCATATATCAAAAGCATTGAAAAGAATGTCTATAATTCTTTAAAGTGGAGTTACGACACATTGGAAGGTAAGAACATCAAATCTTGTTTCCTATATTGCTCGTTGTTTCCTGAAGGTTTTTCAATTGAAGTACGTGAACTAGTAAGGTGTTGGTTGGCGGAAGGATTAATAGACGGACAAGAAAACTATGACGACTCAACCAACAGGGCAATTACTTTGATTGAAAATCTGAAGGACCATTGCTTGTTGGAAGAAGGTGCTCGGAAAGGGTCTGTGAAAATGCATGATGTAGTACGAGACGTTGCCATATGGATTGCAACTACCTTAGAGAATAGATGTAAATCCCTTATTCGTTCAGGGGCTGGCTTGACTGGAATTTCAGAGATTGAGTTGGTGAATTCTCTTAAAAGAGTGTCTTTCATGAATAACAGAATAACAAAGTTGCCTGACTGTGAGATACAATGTCCAGAGACATCAACTTTGCTACTACAAGGTAATTCTCTCCTTGACATAGTGCCTGAAAGATTCCTAAAAGGATTTCCATCACTCAGGGTTCTAAATATGAGTGGAACTCGCATAGAATCACTGCCTACTTCCCTTCTTCAATTGCATGACCTCCGTGCTCTGGTATTAAGGGATTGCTTCTATCTCAAAGACTTACCCTCAATTGGAGGCCTTACTAAACTTAAAGATCTTGATCTGTGTGCCACCAGTATCACAGAGTTGCCAAGAGGGATGGAAAATTTGAGCAACTTAAGGCAATTGAACCTCTCACGCACTCACTATCTAAAGAAAATCCAAGCTGGAATAATATCGAGGTTGTCTTCTTTGGAGGTTCTAGACATGACACTAAGTGATTACCACTGGGGAGTGACAGGGGAAGCAGAAGAGGGGCTAACTACTTTTGAAGAGCTGGGATGCCTTGAGCAATTACTTGTCCTATCCATAAGATTGGAGGGCATTCCATCTCTAGGCTCCGAGGGTCTTGCCTGGATAGGCAGATTAAAAAGATTTCAGTTCTTTGTAGGTCCAACAGCAAACTCCTTGCCAACTAAACATGACAAAAGGAGGGTGACAATCAGTGGCCTTGATCTTTCCAGAGAATGGATTGGTTGGCTGTTGACGAGTGCAAGTTCTTTGGTACTAAATGGTTGTCAGGGAATGAATCAAATGCTGGAAACCTTGGTCATAGACAGCGTTGGTGCCTTTTCTTGTTTGAAATCTCTAACTATAGCAAGATCTAATAGCCGCTTATTGCCATTAGGAGGATGTGCTGCACACGATGACCTGCTACCAAATTTAGAGGAACTTTTTCTCCATGATCTTTCTTATTTGGAAAACATTTCAGAGCTAGTTGGTCATCTTGGACTGAGATTTTCGAGATTAAAATTAATGGAAGTGACTCAATGTCCACGATTGAAATATCTGCTCGCGTATGGTAGCTTCATTCTAGTCCTGCCTAACCTGGAAGAAATCAAGGTAAGCTTCTGTGACAGTTTAATCGAGCTGTTTAATTATTGTTCAGAGGGAAACTTTGCTCCGCAACCCATTATGCCAAATCTTCGGAACCTGGAATTGAAGAACCTTCCCAAGCTAAGGACTGTCTGCAGACACAAGGAATCTTGGCAATGTCTAGAACAGGTTACGGTGATCAAGTGCAATCTTCTCACGGAGCTGCCTCTCACCACACAAAATGCAAATACTGTTAAGGAAATAAGTGGAGAATTGCAGTGGTGGAACCAGTTGAATTGCGACCATAATATCAAGTCTACTCTACAGCCTTACTTCAAACAGGCTGAAGGTAAGATGCAGCTAATACCAATTGAGATGCAGAAAATAGATGGAACAGTTTTGTAAGGTTAAAAAAAGAGATGAGCATTCCAAGTTCATTTGCTCCTCAGTAGGCATCCAGGTAAGCTCATTTGGGATTTGATGTAGATCTTCGCCTTATAATATTCTTCCCATGCATTCCTTAATGCAAGTGTACAATATACGAGGTCTATTGTCTTTTTTTGGGGTCCACGATGTAATGCTGTATCTCCATACTGCATGGAAGATAGTTATTGTTCATTTATAAAATAAGGTTAATTTGCTTAATGTCCCTCTTTCTTACAATCCTGTAGACTTTTTATGGGTTCCAGTCTATGACGTAAATTATCTTTCTCTATTATGTACAAATTCCAGATCTTTTACACGTGAAGCAAGAGGACAAGGACAGGAAAGGATGTACAATGGGGCATTAGAACAAGAAGGATAAACTAAACTGTTCATCATCTGGTCTAGCCTCTCCACCTCTTGATTGAATTAAGCAGAGAGGATTGGGGAGAGAAGTTTTAAGCAAATTTCGATGCACATTTATAATACATGTCTCATATAAAAACCTTCAGTGATGCACGATCTTTGTTACATAACAGTTGTATTTGCATTGACATAGAATCATTAAAATATGACTGTTAATATCATTTCTTGAGATGTTGCTTCGAGACTGACTGTAAGAAAACAGAGTTGCTCTGTTCATCCATAATTTGCTCAAAGCTTTCTCTATATGAACAGTAAGTTAGCATCCTTTAATTTGAAAACTTGGTTTCTTCAGTTTCTTTTTACAGAGGATTAATAATGGGGGTACAATATGATCTGGGAATTATCACCATTAAGTCATCAAACAGCAATCAGCCAATTCACCTGTGATTTTCAGCTCCCCTTGCAAGCACAACTGATTTTTTTTCTAACTTGTGCCAACAATGAAGTGCTATCAAATGATTTAATTTAGATCAAACTTAATTACATGGCACATTATCAATATAATCAATCACATATCTAAGTTTTAAGAGTATATGACAACTATTTAAGAGTATATGACCTTTTGAATCTTATGATTCACTTGATATTAATACAATTCTGTTTAATTTTATAAATAAGATTTAAAAAAATCTAATAACACTAATTTTTAATAAAATATTTTTATTTATTTTTTTGCTATAATAGTTGTCTTAAAACACAACAATTGCGGCTTTCTTGCCAAGTCAAAATTTAGGTAAATTCTACCAGCGGCTTCTTGAAAAGTTCCTAAATCAAAATGCCACCGTGGTCCGTACTTGGTAGGCTAGAATAGGCAACGACAAAGGGAAAATTTTAGTTCAAGCATTCCAACAAACAACTTGCGTGCTTTGACCATCGAACAACCTACTTGAAGTTAAGCGCTTTGACCTCCGACATTGTCAACTACTGCATCGAACGGAGGATTTTTCTGCTAACATTTTAATGTGTCCGTAAAATATTCAGGGAAATGTCATGCTGTCTTGGGTAGCGATGCCCAACCCGCGCTTCAAATAAAATAGGCCATAGACTTGCACGATGCCATTACTATAATTTTCAGGACCAAAGTTAAGATTTTACTGGATAGAGACTTGCACAAGAATGGAAATACTACTTAATATATATATATATATATATATATATATATATATATATATATATATATATGGAAGTGTTACAATGGGATGCTACTATTAGTTACACATTACAACTGATTATTGGGGAAATATATTCTTTCTTTTGTTTTGTTATTTACGAAGCCATCACCAGCAGATGAAACCCAACAACATGGTATCCACAACTCCGGACGACCTTTCATCATGGTCATGCCCCCCACCCCCGCCCCCATCCGCAGTACCACAGACATACAATTAACAGTGTTAATCAGCCCCTCTCAGCAGAATAAAAGAATTACTTCATACCTGAATCACAACATATATATACCCAGTCATTACAAACCTATGAACCTCCGTAATTGTACTAAGGTACTGAAAAATAAATTACCTCTAATCAAACTCTTCAACTTCGTCTTCAAAATGATTCTCCATTTTCAGGCCTTCAATGTTGCTATTTACAAACTTGAGTTGAGCCTCCATTTGTAAGCTCTCACTATTATTTACAATCTCAAGCTGAGTTTGTGTGTCAGGGCTCTCACTATTATCTACAAAGCCCGTGGTTTCTACTGGCATCTGATGACCATCTATACCTGTCTCTTCAATGTCCCCGTTGATAAGTTTGGCAACTGTAGCACCATTCTCTGTTACCAAGTCAAGAGAGCCAGAACCGCTCCTCCGTGAGAGCCTCTCATTTTCTGTCATCACAGGTCTCTGATGCAGCAGTCTCCCATTGTCATTGCTAACTACAACAGGAAGCCTGCATGTATTCCATGACCTCAACATATGATTTCATAGATGTACACCAAAAATCAATATACAAAATAAGAAGAATAATAAGTGAACCCTTCAGAACAAGGAAAAGAAATTTCATGAGTTTTCACAATACTGGACTAGGCAAACTGCATACCCAAATGTACAAGTGAATGAAAACCAAGTAATTTGCAATAAAGTAAACCAATATCTACTAAATTCATATATCTAATAAATTATTTAAATTAACTAACATAATTAGCTAACAGTCTTATATAAGACATCCCACTAGCATGATAGTATAAAGAAAAGAATCAGATAGCAGAACTTGAAACCTAACGGATAAAAGTTAAAACAAAAACATTAAAACATTTCTTCATGCACCTTGCTCGTTGAAATTTGGGAATCTGGAGATTGTCAAAAACAGGGACCAAGTCTTTAGACCTTGCTTCAATCATGCGAGTTGGAAACCTTTCAATTTCAATTTCCCCTTTCAGATCACTTTCTTTGTCCATTTTAAAATCCTCTGTCAACAATGACTGAAAGTATATCTGATAATAAATGGCACAACAACAAGAGGCATGTTACACATCAAACAAAACATCTGCATGATTCCAAATGTGAATGCCTTTTCAAGAAACCTGCACAACAGGGAAATACCTCTGGTTTTGCCCACAAGGGAATGCGAGGTGGATGCATCTGCAGTTCAGCTTCAGAAATATACAGATGATGCTTATCTTCATAACTGACCTTTGTTTTCTCAACCATACCTCTCCCTTCATTAAGAGTACAATTTCCCTCGTTCATTTCTTCAGGGTATATCTTATTGCTATCGCAAGCCCCATTCTCACCATATATGTCTACATTATCTTCTCTTTCTCTTCGAATTTGTTTCTGACATATATTCCACTTCTGGATTGCCTCAACAACTAATCTAGGCTCACCCTCTTGAACTGAATTGTAAGCAGTGCCTAATCCAGTCAGACCAATTGTCGGATCTAGACCAGCTGATATTTGCAATGCATATTGTATCATACATCCAGAGGGAGAAAAAACCACAAGGTGGTAGTTTGACTTCGAAGAGCTACCACCTGCAAATATGTCACTATTGCCTTTGCAGTTGTGGAATGATGAAGCAATGGCCCCCGAAAGAGAACTCGCTCTTCCTGTCGCAGCTGCTGCAGCACCACTTACAGTGCCTTTCCATCCATTATTCCCATTCCTTATTCTGCAAACTGCAGAAAGCGTAACAGGAGGACCAGATGCACAAAGGTTCTTTTGATTAGGCATTTGTAAACCAAAATTAGGTGGCCACCGAACTGCAGGCTTAGTCATTACACCCACTCCACTATGTTTTGTGGTAAAACTAGCATCATCAGACTGAAAACTGACCAAACCCCCATAAGGATTTATAGCAAATAAATGGCTTGTCCCCCTAGAGGAACTAATCATAATCCAGTTGCTGTCATCACTGAAACTAAAATCCTGTATAACCTGAAACCAAAAGGAGAAAGGAAATAAAAAATATATAAAAGCCAATGGATCAATGGCTGACAGTGATAAAAGAAAATTGAGTAAACAATTATAGAGCTCTTACAGCATTTGTGAAACCACGTTGCAGCTGGTAAAGATGTACATAAGATGTACTACCATCACGTGCAGATGAGCTTCCTTGGAGTCCAGGCATTATTTTGAAGATATTTATGTTATGACCCTGAACTGAAGTAGTCACTAAAAGGATACCACTAGGATCAAAGCATAAAGCTGAAATAGGACTTTTGTGCGCCCTAAACTGGGCAATAACAACTTTGCTGACAATATCTCGGACAATGACCTGATTAAAAAGAAGAATGTCACACTTCCCACCATGTAGAATGCAAGCCATCAGAAAAAAAGCAAGTAAAGAACCAACTAGGATCAGACAAAAGAAAAAGTACAGGTAGAGAAAAAAAAAGGGCACCATTCCAACATCATCTGCATCTGGCAAAAGACAGTTAGCAGTTCCATTGACTTTCCCGCCAGGACTGGATGATTGCAGAGAATTCTGGGAATCAGGTCGAAGCTCTGAGCAGTACCTTGACAACTTCCTATATCCTAAATCTCCTAGTGTCACTATCCCAGCAGCAAGTTGCTTGCTTGATTCTTTGGCATAGTGTGCAAAGCGGCTCCCATTTGATGCAAAGCCAGAAAAACTCAGAGAATGCATTAAATGTTGTGGACTTACATGGCCAGTATTTGACACTACCACTGGACTTCCACTATAAGCCAGCCACCTGGGACCTACTGCAAGAGGTCCATAGCCTATACCTCCAGAATTAGGACATGCCATACCTATAGGATTTGTAAGAATGGCATATTCTCTTTCCAATGTTGTAGCATTGAAGCAGTGTATCTGCAGTACATAAAACCTTAATTCTTACATGTTGATTAGGCAGAAGATATGAATGGCCGAAGATGTATGCAAAGTCAACATACCTGAGCTGCCTGACATATTGCAACAACTCTAGAGCTGCATCTTACAGAATATATGGCTGATTTGAACTTTAGCGAATGTACAAAAGATTGAGATCTCAAGGAATAAAGTCGAACAACAGTGGGCACAGAACTGCCATTCCCCAAGTCATGGTAGTTTGAAGCAGTCCCATTACAAGCAGTTGCTAATCCATTCTGATTGTTATTACTGCAAGAACGCAAACTGTCAGCACACACTACCAAGAGTGGCCGGGCTTCTGCAAACTTGTCTCTTGATTTTTTCGATGTTATTGGTCTTGGTAGCATTTGCATATATGAAACAGGACCATCATTTCTGGAAACTAGGTCATAGACATTATCTGCCTCTTCAACATCCCAAACCTGGAAACCAGACCGATAACCTAGGAGCAGAACCCGCCGTGAGGCATCTCCCTCCCTCTCTAGTTTGTCAAACCCAGCCCAGAGCACCTTTATATAATTCAACCCAAAAAAAAAGGTTTGATATGAGCCATCTTCACCATAAGATTTTAATTTCAAGATGAAAAATTAAAAAGAATTATTTTAAAAATATTAACATCAACAGGGAAAACAGTACCATAGCATTCCACAGTAGAAGTTAACCAAGAAAAGCCAAGGTGTGAAACAAAAATTGGTTAAAGGAGTGTCAACAAATGCTTCTATCTAAAATCTACATATTCAACTTGTACATATGCTAAAATTCAGCATTAACACACTCAAATCCTCAATTTCTCCAGCAAAGATCACCCAACCAGCAGGCACTAACAATGAACTAAATTGCACATTCACAACTTAGTACAAAATCACAAGCATATGAAAGCTCTTGTCTTCTCCACAGATTGCATCGAATTTCACATTTCTCAATCATCCCAACTTAAAAAAGCACACCACCACAAAAACATATAGCTATATACCACAAATGAACTAAACTATACATAAACTCCCTTAAATTCAACTAACAAATAATCATAAACGTGCATATGCCACTTGCTGTCTGTCTATTCAAATCCCACCCAAACGTCATAATACCCACTCTGCAAGACAAAATAGAGCTGCACTCATTATATGCACCAAAATTTACATATTTAATAATAATTCACACAATGAGCGTACCAGATTTTTAATGCATCTAAAATATCCAACCAAAAACCACAAATTCCACTACTTAGAAACACTAACAACTTGTGCCACACTACAAATCAACTAAATTCCCAGTTGCAGTCTAATCATATGCCAAAATCAACATGTACATGCTTCGCCCAAAATTGCGGCCAAAAATCAGAATAAAAGAGTCACAGTTGCCACTATCTCATGACAAAGTGCTAACTGCTACCAAACTTACAACAAAAGTCCTCTTACTCTCAATCTAATTTATACATTCAAACAAGCACTTAATTATAGACTCAAAACTCCAAAATTCAAATATTCTACTTACAATATAACAAAATCATTAGGCATGCTTTAGTTTTTCCACCCTGTGTCCAAAATTGCATTATAAAAAACCACAAGATTGACTTAAATTAATTTTCCTAGTTACTATCAGACGTACCTGATCATGGCTTGAATCATCATCTCTCTCCACAATCGATGACGCAACAGAAACGGCCGACCTCGCCACTGTGGAAGCCCCTGATGACACGATCCTCAAATAACTGGAGATTGTACGAAACGGGCTCCTTGCTGACCGCGAAACGACTCCGTTCTGCGGTTTTTGCCCATCAGTACTATTCGTCATCCCAGAAAACAACCGAGCAGTAAAATTATCGAATACCAGAACACGAAATTCAGTTCTATGTTTAAAAAAAGAGGACTTCTCCCAGCACCAAAAAAACCATCATTCTAGAAAGAAGCAGCCATAAATTTGAATTTCCAGGCTATAAGTGGGTTCATGTTGGGTTTTGGAAAGAAACCAGATGAAAACAAGCTCTGAATCGAAACAAAAGCAGCGATGATTTTGGTTTGCGTCCTTTTGTGCTGTTAAAAATAAAAACCGCTTTGAGAAAACAAAGAAAGCCAAATGAACAAAACAACTGTTTGAATTTGGAAGCGTTCTTGGTTTGTATCTTTAATACCCAGAAGCAAAAACCGAAGCGATATCAAAGATTAAAACACCTTTACTAAAAATTCCCAGTATTGCAATTTACAATTAAAATTATAAAAAAAAACCAACAAAAAATTTTTTACAGAGAACCGAAAAAACCAAAGAATTTGTTTATCTCAAATTGGAAATTAATTTACAGTGCAGAATAGCATTTAATTGATTTTGGTTTTCTCAAACCGAAGAAGAGACAAGACAGAGCAGAAGAGTTCTAGAGAGAGGAGAAGTAGGATAACGAAGAGTTACGTTTTGGTTTTGTCATTGATTTTTCCTCTCTTTGTTTTTTCCACAATTTTTATTTTGCTTACAGAAATACAAAAGAAAGTCTTTTTATCTCCTGAATGAAAAATGGATTCCCCTTGATTAAAGATCAAAGAGAAGAACTCGCTTGTTGTTCATGGGTTTGAGTTTGGTTGTGTTTTGGGCACTTGCTGTTCTACCAAACCATTCCTACGTGTCTTTTTCTCTCTAAACTCTCCAGGATTAGAATTTTAAATCACCACAAAAATTCAATTCCAAGAATTATAACTGTAATTATCCCTTCCGGAAGCAATTAATTACCTACTTTGCCTGCCTTTCTCTCTTCCTTTCTACTCAAGTTTTCTTGATTGGCAAGTATACCATTATGCGGCCAAGTTTCACCAACTCACGGACATTTTAGGTTGGCTGGCCATCGTTAAAACGGAAAACAAAATTTCTTAAACCCCGTCTGTTCGCATTGAATATGTTTATTCTAGTCAAAATCTGATCTGTCTACGATAATCCTCAAATCCAAGACCAATTATTAATGCAACGTGTTTGTCTTGTGTTGGCTTCATAAGATAATAGGCCCATTTGGAAGCGGCCCATTACACAGCCATGCATAGATTTGCGTAAAAGTGGGTTTGAGAAAGAGCAGTAGCATGTGAATGAGGATAACCCAACCAGGATTTCTTTCTTTCTTGCCTTCTGATAAAGGAACTAATCCCAATGCATTCCTTTCTTCCACGCTCGTTCATGCTCTGTAGCGGCCGGGGTGGGCATATCCAAAATCATTCTGATAGTTTAATCTAAATAGATTAAATTATTTTTTAATTTAAATCTAATTAAATCAATATTTATTAATGTAATTTAATTTATCTTTTACTATCTGACCATTGTGACACTTGTGACGTGTATTGACAAATACAAAACGTGACAGCAGCTAATTGGCCACACATGCATCGTTCAATAAATAAAAAGGATCGATGGGTCACACACTTTCCACGCTTTCTTTCGCTGCTCGTTCTACGACAATGAACATGCATCGTTATCGCATCAGACGGGTTTTTGGAAGGACTTCCATCGAAGTGCTTCCATTTCATAGATTTTTAAGCAAAAGAAAAAGTGCTTAAAAATAATTAAGCAAATCTGTCGTTTTATTTCCTCGAACAAATCTCTCAAGGACAAAACACACCGGCAAATCCTCTCCTGGCCCGCCCCGCAAGCCGCGAGAGATCCAATGCACTTCGGCCTAAAATTAAAATTCTCCAACTCGTTCGCACGTGCCGCCAAATACCACACATGCGCCTACCTGCCCCTCTCTTTGCTTTCTCTGTTGTAAGGTCCCCACCTTTCCGTACGACAAGCCACACTCAAAATGAGCACACGAGAATTGTTCACATTTCCCGCGAAAACCTATACTAGGGCTACGCGTGATTGAATCTGAAGCGGATTTGGCAAGGTTTATGTGATCATCGCGGTCACAGATCCACAAGAAATTTTTGGAAAGTCACAAAGGAGCAAAGAAGACGAGTAACGACAATAGGATTTTTGAGATTTAGAAGACGCGGTAGCTTCAATGGAGTCGACACTGGCACGGGCGCTGGAATACACGCTCAAGTACTGGCTCAAATCATTCTCTAGAGAACAGTTTAAGCTGCAAGGTCGGACCGCACAACTTTCCGGTTTAGGTGAATCACGCTTAATTTTGTCGTTAATAAATTACGTGATCGAGTCATTTAGCTGACATATTGAATTTGATTGGCTGATTTCTGTTAAACTTTGATGGATATAAATGGCGACGCGTTGCATGCGAGTATGGGATTGCCACCGGCGTTGCACGTCACCACAGCAAAAGTTGGAAAATTAGAAATAATTTTTTTGCCTCATTTTCAAGGCGTAATTGTCTTTTGTCAGTGAATTGAAATATATAGTTATGATTGATCAATGTCTTTTCCTTTTTTAACCTGTGACGTTCTCAGTGTTTGCTTGGTTGCCGAGAAAACTATGAAATGCAAAGGTATTTCATCAACTGTGAAGTTAAGTGGTGGAGAACTAAGAGTTCTTAACTTTTATTTATTCTTCTCCATGTTTTAGGTGGATCAACTTTATTGTATAACATTTAATTGTTAGATCGGAAATCGTTGATTATGGTTGATATTTAGTATTGAAGTGAAAACTAGGACTATAAATTGTTTCAATTCTAAAAAAATTCAAAACTGTCTTAAATTCCAATTTTCTTCTACTGTCAATAAGAAAAATGGTAATTTGAAAATATTTGAGGTTTTTGCATGTTTGGTGGTTGACTCTATGCTCAGAATTGCCCAAACTTTGGTGGATGACTTTATTTAGTGGTTTATTTCAATAATTTGGCAAAGTGAAACAATGGAAAACTGTAAGGGTTAATTCACCCTTTATGCATGCATCTATTTTAAATTTATTCTTTTCAGCAGTTAAACTGGCTTTATTTCATTTTATGCTTTCTTTCTGTAGCCGTCTAATTAGCTTTAATTATTAATTCTTTTAAATAGCTTCCCTCTGTAAGTAACGTACAAATAGAGCTAATTGTTCTGCTAGTTGATAGGCTTGATTTGGTTCTGGAGGAGAACCCAGACAAGGATGCATGTAGGAACAGGTAATGCAATTTAATGTTGCTCAATGTGCGATCAATTATTTGGATTATTTAAGTCATTATTGTATTGTTAGTTGAACGTTGTGGTCTCTGCTTTCTGCACTTGCAGTAATCAGTCATCCACTAGTACCAGCAAGGGTAGCGGTTATGGATTTGCTGATAAGGTTAGATGCCATCTTGTTGCTATTATATTAGCTTTTTAAGGTGTGATATGAAGTTAACTACAAAACTAAGACATGTGCGTGTGATAATTGCTCATTCTGTTTCCTTTTCTCTGCATACCATCTATGCAACAGTAGTGAGGGGTTATATATACTTGAAAGCCATGTAACTGGAGACATCTTTGCTTAAAGAGTAGAAAGAGGACACAAGTTGCACTTGCATATGTAAAGCTTACTTATCAACTAAGAATATACTGTTATATCTTGTTTATTTAAATATTTCATCTTTAACTCTATCCTTGATATACATATTAGAAGTATTTTTCCTCAAGAGTTTTTTGCGTGGATTGTGTTCTTAGTTTAATTTAGTGCATGCCTTTGGACCAATGGATTAGAGAAACGCATCATTTTATTGTTTTTGTGGCAGATAAGTTGGAGGTTTTGCGGTAGCATGAGAAAATATTGGTAAATTATCTGGCTGTCAATTACGAGTGTACGCTTATTCATGGTTGTGTGTTTGGTTGCGGTGTCTTATTTAAGCTGTAGATGAGTTGAGTTAAACACTTCAGGTATCCTTCTTTGATGCCTAAAATAACTTGTTTCCTGAACTCATGTTGCAACTTTTAAATGGCAATATATAAACCTTCCCTATGTGTTAGGTCCGAAACATAAGATAGTTGGAATTTGGGTAGAGTTGTTATGTGAGCAGGCAGGTTGCCTGATTGACACAATTCTTCTTCATGTGGGCTTTTAATCTGACTTGCTATGGTTATCAGATTGCAGATGGAATGACATTACAAGTTAATACTGTCAATCTTCTCTTTGTAACTCAAGGAGGTTCTCAACAAGGCGGAGGGGCATCTTGGTAAGATCTTGTTGCTCTTACTCATTTGTAGTTTCAGTTTGGTAAACTAGTTTTTGCATATGTATTATGAGACATATACATGTGGTGTAAGAAGTGAGTTTTTTTGGTATTGTGGTTTTCATGCTAATTTCAAGAAATGTACCCCTAAATCATGTTAATGTAGGCATCACTGACTTAAATTCATGTTAATGTAGGCATCGCCAATAGAAACTCCTCATTTCTACCATGATACTTAACTGGGTGCTGTTGTTGCTACCATGTTTGGATCTTATAAGAAAATACATGAACTACTTGTATTTACTGTGTTATCTGAACATCTTAACTGCAAGGTGATTAAGCATTTATTCCTCCAATTTATAACAGAAAACATAAGCTGGTATGTGGATTAATTTTATTCCAAATTTTAAGATAACTAATCAATGTAGAAGCAGATCTGTACTATTGAGTATCTTCTTAGACATTTTAGTATACAACTTTTGTGGGAAGCTTAGATGCTCTTCAATTAATTTAATTTAAACAGTTAATGATCTGCTACATGAACGAAACCCCTGCTTTTAAGACTGATGGTTTGAGTTATAAAGATAACCTTTCCTGTTGTTCACAATTATTTCTCTTCATAGTTTCACAGGTTCTTTGAAAGTGATAAGTATATATGCTCTGTTCTCAGTGCTACCAGTGCAGTGCCTTGTTTTTCTCAGCAGCCCAAATCTTATGGTAGGATGTATTTTCCTCACAGGCAACTGTTTCAGATGGAGAAAATGCCAGTAACTTGACTAAGGTTATGATTGGTGGATTTTTCTTAAGGTAAACTCATTCTATACTTGTCAACAGATTCACTGTTGATGAAATTTTATTTAGAAAATTTTACCTTTTATTATCCCCATGGCTATAGCCTATAAGTATGTTCTGCCCCATGTTTCCTCTCATTTTGTTGTTTGTGTTGTTTTAAGGTCTTGGCATTTGTTCATAGGGCAGTCCTTTCTTCTGTGGCAAAGTTATTGCTCAAGTTTATCAATTTAATTTTGATTATGATGTAGATTATATGTGTTTTTGTTTTTTCCACTTGACTGTTTGTTGCCAGAAACCAGGCTTCATCTTTTATTTCTGCAGAGATGTTTATCCTTCTAACTTTTCACTAGTTTCATTATGCTTGTTTCAAATGAAATGAATAATAATTGTTGTGACAAGTTTGACTCCCTACCCCCCAATTCTATAAATGACTTGAGTTTATGCTATCATGCAAATGAATTTTAACTGCTATGTGGATGCTAAAATGCAGGGATACTTTCACACACCCGCTGTGCACTTTGGTGCAACCATCTATGCAGGCTGCTGCAGGAGATCTTGTCCTTGTTCCTGACTTTGGTATCAATTAAGTTTGCTGTATGCAATGGAAAGAATTCTGTTTGATTTTATGGGTTGTGTTTATTGGTTTCACCATATGTCATTTAAAATTAATTCATTCATGTGATTGTTTGAACAGCTAAGGATTTTTCCCCTGAAATATATCCTCTGGTTGACCAGCAGGGGCAGATAAGTAAGGGGGTTCCTTTGATATGCCTCCATACGCTTCAGGCCAAGCCCTCCCCAGCCCCGCCTTCTCTTGGTTCTCAGACTGTTATTAGCTGCCAGCCACTTATGGTATGCTATAATAAATTTCTTAGTTGACCTCTTTCCATTTTTGTTTTATCAACAATCATTTGTAACTGTTATTTTCTATTATTTGCTCAGATTCATCTTCAGGAAGAATCATGTTTAAGGATATCTTCCTTTTTAGTGGATGGAATTCTTGTCAATGCTGGTGCTGTTTCACCAGATTCTTCTGTTAATTACATTGCATTTTTTCTTGAGGAATTAGATGTCGCTGTTCCTTTGGACATGAATAAATTGGACAATCACGTTAGTCAAGGAAACCTTGCTGCACAGAGCTCTTTTGCTGGAACAAGACTTCATATTGAGAAGTTGTTCTTTTCTGAGTCACCTTCGCTTAAGCTCAGGTTACTGAACCTGGAGAAAGATCCTGCTTGCTTTTGTTTATGGGAGGGTCAACCGATTGATGCTAGCCAGAAGAAATCGACAGCTGGAGCTTCACACCTTAGTTTGTTGCTCGAAACATGCACTAGTATTACTGGACTTCAGGACTCTTGTGGCTTGAATTCGGGTTTGTGGAAATGTGTTGAGGTGAAAGATGCTTCTATTGAGGTAGCTATGGTATCTGTTGATGGGAGTCCATTAACAGTTGCTCCTCCTCCTGGTGGTGTTTTCAGAATAGGGGTTGCCTGTCAGCAATATTTATCAAACACTTCCATTGAGCAGTTATTTTTTGTCCTGGATGTATATACACACTTTTGGCAGTCAGTGAAAAGATAGCTCAAGTTGGAAAAAATAGAAGAAAAGAGAAAAGCAATGAATGAGTGTAAAGTTGATGGAGAATGCTCCCAGTGATCCTGCTGTAAGTTTAGCGGTGAAGGACCTTCAACTTAGATTTTTGGAACCTTCTAAGACTAATATTCAGGGATTGCCTCTGGTTCAGTTTATTGGGGAAGATATGTGCATCAAAGTTACTTATACAACCCTTGGTGGTGCAATTGCTGTTTCATCCACTATATGTTGGGAGAGTGTTGAGGTGGACTGTGTAGACACAGAGGGAAACTGGGTACATGATAATGGTTCACTGTTACCTTATGTTGAAAGTAGTCCTCTGGTAACTGTGAATGGGTATCCTCCGCTAAAAGCTGTATTTTGGGCGCACAAGAAAGTGGAGCATCGACTGACTGGCAGTGCAACTATGGTTCCTTTTCTGGAAATGATCATGGTTCAAGTTATTCCACTAAGTGAAAGGGACAAAGAGTGTCATAGTTTAAGCATATCAGCTTGTTTTTCAGGTGTTTGCCTTGGCGAAGGAATGAACTAGGCTGAAGCCTTACTCCATCGATTTGGAATACTTGGGGTTGATGGTGGTCCTGGACAGGGGCTTTCGAAAGGGATAGAACATTTATCTGCAGGGCCACTGTCAAAGCTTTTCAAAGCATCACCTCTCAGTGTTGAAGATTTAGGAGGAGGTATGGAACAGAATGAATAGAAAATTTGTTTGGTGATCATTTTTTTTTACATCAATGCATCAATACTGTTTTGTGCCTATATCTTTTACTATTTTATCTTTAGCAAATTTCTGCTTTCCTCCAGGTAGAAGTTCTGGAGATAAAACTGCTCAGCAACAGTCGGACAAGTGGGGAATGTTGGGGTGAACCAGAAAAGTTTGGGTAGAGCCGGATCTAAATGTTGGCTAGGTAAGCGTCCTGTAGTAAGAGGAGTAGTTATGAACCCTGTAGACCACCCCCATGGGGGTGGTGAAGGAAGGGCTCCAATTGGTAGAAAAAGACCCGCAACCCCTTGGGGTTATCCTGCACTTGGAAGAAGAATTAGGAAAGGGCATAAATATAGGGACAGATGTTCTTATGCATTTGGGATTGCCAGATGATGTCGATGTATTTGTAGAATTAAAAGAATGGCTATTTGCTCTTGAAGGTGCACAGGAGGTGGCTGAAAGGTGTTGGTTTTACATTCAAGAACATGTAGGCAGAGAAGAGAAGTGTTGGCGCACAACATTTCAGAGGATGCAAGTAAAAGCAATAAGTAGTCTAAACCAAGGGAAGCCACGTGGAACCCAGAAATATCCCGTGGAATTGGTCACAGTAAGGATTTCACTTTTTTTTTCATCTTTTTTTTTCTTTATACTTTTATTATATTTTTGCTTCTGAAGGTATTAAAAGCATTATTAAGATAAAATAAGCTTGTGAAGACGTTGAATTTATTTTAAGTAAACTTTGATATCATGAGTGAAAAAGCATTGCTTAATAATTCATCCTCTTTGTTAGAACCGTCTCGTAATCACATTTGAAGTCTTGGGCATGGTGCATTATGGATGTGGTACTATGTTGAATTGCCTGTTTTGAAATAGTTCCGTAATAGTTGGGGGATTATAGTGGTGTTATCTTGTTTACTTTTCCATTGGAAATAATTAATAATTGAGGCACATCTTATTTTTCAAACATGAGAGGCACAATCTTTGGTAGATCTAATGTTTGTCCAGTGCTTTTGTTGGAGTTAAAATTATTTTGTTCCTAGCTTGACAATACATGTAGGCTGAGAGTTCAAATGAAAACTAAAGGTTCAGACTGCATAAAACATGCTTTCTATGGTGTGTTGATGATACTTGGTAGTCACATATCTGGAAGTAGAAATTTTGGTCAGATCTGGTTGGACTATGGGCTTGGGCAATGTTTTCTTCAGTGTGATGTAGTTTGGCGTTGTATAGTCAATAATACATTTGTCTTTGAATTGTTTAGTTGGTATTAATAAGAGTTATCTTCATGTATCTGTGTTGCTTCTAATGGATTTTTTACATGATAAATGATGTTAATGTAGGTTAGTTTGGAAGGTTTGCAGATGTTAAAGCCTCGGGTCCAAAAGGGCCTCCAACGAGGTGTCTTACCTGCAAATGGGATCAAGGAAAGTGTTGAGACATCTGGAGGTGTAAATGTTGAAGTTCGTGTGGTGATATCTGAGGACAATGCGGACAATGAAATGGCCAACTGGGCAGTGTAGAACCTGAAATTTTCTGTTAAGGAACTGGTTCTGGGATCTGCACTTGCCAGATTTTTAGGTTGCTGCCCCTTATCTTGATTGTAACATTAAGAATCATGGTAACTGTATGCTGTAGATTGAGGCTACTGTCACCAAGGATGAGGTTCAACACCTTGCTTTCTTATGCAAGTCAGAAGTTGACGCAATGGGACGGCTTGCTGCTGGAGTCCTTCGGTTACTGAAGCTGGAAAGGTCCATTGGCCAGGCTGCCATAGATCAACTTAGCAACCTTGGTAAATTTAGTTTAATGAAATTCTTATCAATTTTGTTCAGAGCTAACATGCTATCATCCTTCAAGTTCTTCCAATACGAAGCTCATATTAAATAATTGGAGCATATCTATTTTATTAGACTAGTAAGAGAACTGTGAATTGACACAAACCAAATTTTTGCTAGAGTAGATAATTTAAAATGGTTGATGAAAGGGTACATTTCTGAACCTAGAGCAATAATATATCCTGCATAGGAAAAGAGAACTGCTCAAATTCACTTTTGAGTTGTATTTTCTGGTCAGTTCGATTAACCTCCCCATTCTAAGCTGTTTTCACTTGAGGTTGGAGATTTATAGACCACTGACTTGCAGGAAGTGAGGACTTCGACAAGATCTTCTCCCCAAAGCACAACAGGCATAGCAGTGGTCATAGAATTGGACTATCCTCACCTGCAAATTTGATTGATAAAAGCCCACGAACATCAGTGGAATCAACTATTACTTCACTTGAAGAAGCAGTTTCAGATTCCTAGGCTAAGTGTGCTGCTCTCCTAACGGACTTTGGTTGTTCAGAATCCTCTGTAGATCATCTAGTCGATATTAAACAACTCAGTGGGAAACTTGAAAGTATGCAGAGTTTGTTGGTGCAATTACGGTCTCAAATGTAGTCGTTTCTCTTTCTAAGGAAAAGAAAATGTCTCTTCTGCTATGCCTTGTCCTTGGTTTGACTGATCATATAGGTCACCCCATTCTTTTCTGTATATAGTATAATTGGAAAAGCATCAGCATCAGATTAAGTGTATGTAACAGTCGGGTGGAAGTGTTAGCTGTTTATAGAGCCAGGAAATTTGTTGGTTCAGGTAACATCTTCCTCGTACATGCCATATAATATTTTTAGAGAAGCAAATTACTTTTCAGGCCTTTGTGGCTCTACGGTTCTTTTCCCACTATATAAAAGACTCTGGGTAATGCCGTCTAATCTCTTGTGGAGAGCGATTTGCCTGTGATTGTTGAACGTGTGAAACTGAACCACCAGAGTACGTGCAATGACTTGCACGTAATTAATTCATACAAGTATTACATACAAACTTACATGGTATATAAT
This sequence comes from Xylocarpus granatum, assembly GCA_019650275.1. NCBI lineage: Eukaryota > Viridiplantae > Streptophyta > Magnoliopsida > Sapindales > Meliaceae > Xylocarpus > Xylocarpus granatum. The sequence continues at coordinate 10,918 of BNST01000124.1, read as the reverse complement.
ATACGCGAGTAAAAGGTACAAACTGCGTATATTAAATAAGAAAGATGACAGTTGTAAACTGACCGAGACAACCGTGTACAATCCAAACACGATTTCGCATGGGAGTCCATTGATGTAGACAAACTGAATTTCAAATCAAAACCATAGTAGGAAGCTCGATGTACTTGACTTTCTCCGAGCTTGAACCAGTTCTATTCATGTATTGAACTCAGGCAAGCAACCTTTGCCCACAAATTACCGAGAAAATTTATAAAATGTACTTATTTTGAAAGTGAGAGCATGTGCACTTTGGCTCTGATGAATGTGTATAAACACCAATCCCATATCTACCACGAATACCATGAGCTTTACATTGTCATGTAAGAGCGTGCCAAGAAATCATCCACGATCCTGTCATGTTGTTCAGGATATAAAGCCTGAAGTTTGCGTCATCATGGGAACAATCTGAATGTTTCCGAAGCTTGACGTTCTCGGATCTTGAAAGAGTCTGAAATTTCAGAATTCGTATCAAGAACTCTAAATTTGACGTCTTGCCCACTTACCGGATGACCGGTCATCCTCCCGTTGCCTCCACCTCCGCCACTTCTGCAGCTTTCTTGTGCTGGAGACCCACAAAGACCCGGTATAAGCCGCACTCTGAAGGCCCGAAAGAAAGGTCGGGTTTCTAAGTGGGCGAAAAACCCGAAAGCGAAACGAGCTACAACGGGCGCCCTCAACAAAGAATTTATTGATAGGTTTCGGTCAGATATTGACGAAGCCGATAAAGCACCAGCACGGGTGGGTGTTCTGCGTGTATGTGGTTTATTCTTTTCTAATACACTGCACCAGTAGATTCAAACTCAGTAAAGAGGAGACCCCCATCAAGTATATATCAGGCAGTAACTATAAAAATGATATAATATCTGACATTCGAGTCAAGATCTCTCGACACGCATTGTACCATACCACTGATAACATTTCCTTGCAATGTGTAAAACACTGAATTACACCGTAAAAAATTGTAACTTGTCATTGCAGATGCCTTGTTCTGGTTGCCCAACCAATCTTTCATGCACGTAAGCCAGCAAATGACCTCTCACATAACTGATTTAGGCTTCGATTGGCTTTCTTTGATAGAGGAAATTAAACGGCCACTGTAGAAGCTATGGATTGCTAGATGTACAAGGCAGCAAGAGACATTGAGAAAGGAGTTCATTACACAGGACGTTGATGGAGATGGACCTGGCTATGCCCAAAGCTGCTGGAAAACGAGAGACATTGAACGAGAGGCTAGAACAAGCCGAAACTCGCTGCAGGCAAGCCAAACTTCTTGTAATCCTTTTTGATATACAGCAGAAATTATGTAAATTCATCTTTCATGACCGTGGTGGGGTATCAAAGCAATCTAATATTGCATTTTACAATGTTGTTTACCTTATGATATGTGGTTTTCTTTTGAGAATCCACCGCAAAAATGAATTGATAAATTGGGGTACAGCAATATTGTCATGTACAAATACAAACGGTCTTGGTTACAAGGATTAATCAATGAAGGCGGGCGGCTAGTCAGCATTGCAAGTCCCCTCGTTTTTCTTGGTCTGTACTGTTTAAAATTTGTTTATTTCAATCTGCTACTCCTCGTCTGCTTAATGGAGCGGTTGATGTAAGTTTGCTTGCATGCTTGGATGACAGATCGAACATGGTGATCATCTTTTGGCATTTTACTTAGTAATTTGCTTGCAGATTTAAGTTCGCCTGAAACCAAAAAGGCCTTGTACATCCTGCCAACAATTTGCCAACACAAAACAAAATGAAGTGAGGGAGGAAGATCAGCCTCCGTACTCCTTGTAGTCAAAGTTCATGACCAAGAAAAGTTAATATAAGACCAAGAACAGGCATGAATTACCATAAATAACTCAGAACATTATAAGGCAGACCGGCTTTCTCATATTCCTTCCAAATGAAACGTGAACTATGCAAATCTCTGGCATTAACACAAGCACCGAGGAGAAAATCCAGACATTTTCGTGATGGAGATAGCCCAAGTTCATGCTTACTGAACTGAAGCAAGTCCAAGCCAATGTGTATATCTGGTAGGTCTGCTTCAGCAATTTGGCAAAATACCTATTTAATTGTAATAACAAAAGGAAAACATAGAAGGTTCATCAAGTCAGTTCAAATTATGCGATGAATTGAAAACCAAGTTACAACATTACTTTTTTATTTTTTTTTACTATTATTGTTATTTAATACCCCAAAATACCTTGACCATTATAAGTACATGAGTTTTAAACACTACAACCTAATGTCAGAAACTTACATGACTATCCCAGGTAGGTGGGCCCAAGGGGTTTTAAATCCTGACCACTTGTTTGAATCCAAGGGTCATTTACCACTCATCCCAACCCCTTGGATACAAATGGAGACACAATTATTTAAAAGTCTGCAAAACCAAAATGCACATGATCTAAATACTGCTAAAGACTCCCTTCTACCAACCACAAGGATACTAATGGCCAAGAACACACAGCATTTTAAGCAAGCTGTCATATACTCTTATCTGTGCACAAGAGCAGGAGCAAACCTCAGTAAACTGATTTTCCATTGCTATTTCATCATTCTTGACTTTATCCTTGAGTTGTTTAAGCAAATCTATGGCATAACTAGAATGAAAAAGAAAAAATTAATATTAATCAACAGAAAAAAAGTGGAAAATGTATATAAAATTCCAAGAAAATAAAGATGATGGGATTAATCGACCTCAGATTCTTAAAACGAACACAATGCAAGATAAGTCTGCAGCAACAAGCAATCCAACAATCTGGATCATGCACTTCCTCCAGTAACTGAATCAATCTACTTAGCTCTTCTTCAGAGTTGAGATACTCCTGAGAGAGAAACAGAAGACATGATTGTGTTGACAAACTATAGAATGCTAAACAGATCTCTGCAAAACTTACAATAAGAGATATGGCAGCTCTAGGCTCTAAGTTACAACCAGCTTGCTTGATTTCGTCGTATATGCAGAGGGCATCAGATACTCGCCCATTTGATGCAAGAGCAGCAACAAGTACACTCTTCATTTCACTTAGGGTTTTAACTGGTATCTCTTGGTCTAGAGACCACCTATCATGGAAAATTGTCTATCAGATTGTTAAGGAAAATACATCATATCAAGGAATATACATCATATACAACAGTAAACAGTCATCAAAACATTATGACTGAGAAAAACCAAATATTTGGTGTTCCAATTCCAAAATGCTTAAACAAACTAAAAGTATCTTAAAAGGACAAATAAACTATAGCAGTTCTATCTAGCAATATCTTTGAGAAATAAAAAGATTCATTATTTAGTCTAGGTCAAGAAAAGCAATATGAATTTAGGCACAAGATAGAAAAGTTTGAAGTCTGAAAAAGGTTTTTGATAAACTGTGTAACAAGAATCAAGAAAAATCTCATGAAAAAGTGGATATTGCATCATTACATGTTTGCAGCATCAACAATATACAATGATTAAAGATGATGTAAAGGAAGTGGTATTGAGAAGACTAGAGAGGTGAAGGGCATAAATAGAAATTCAGAAAAGGGTTTTAGAAAAAGACAGGTCAAATTTATTTCATAAAAGACAGATTTGGATGGCTAGGAAAGATGATAATCTAATAAATGGAATTCAAGGTTCTACCAGCTACTTTCAGCTCATTTTATTATCAAATTTCAATATATATTTTGAAAGAGAGAGATACACCAAGCATTTTACCTACATCCAAAAGAGGCTAATCAAGAAAGCCAAAATGTGTATAAAGATCTATAAGAAGTCATCAGAAGATCAATGTTTTTAGGTGCAGGTGCCCTTATCAACTTATATTACTGCCCAAGGTATATCATCAACATGGTAAGTACAGAAGTTGTATCCTAATAACTGTAAAAACAAATTAAAATCATGCAGGTATGTCAATAACTAATGAGTAATTTTTAGTCAGTGATAGTGTCTCCCTTCTTACAGGAAGATAGAAGTCAAGGTGATGACAAATGCAACATGCAATAGTACCTGTTTTGCCTTCTCAAACTCCCCACAAGTTGCATATGCATTAATAAGTGCCATGAAGACATTCTTTGTAACTGTAACTCCAGAGCACTTCATTTTTTCATAATACTACAAATACCAGATTATTAAAAAGCTTTCTGTGAAATCCATCATTTGCATAAAACAAAGATAAATTAAATATTCCCTGAACTGCATGAGTGTGTTTATCAGTAAGAATTATATCTTTTTTAGACAAAGACACTAGAAGAACTTTGAAAAAAAAATTAATTTGAGACTACCTTAATAATATCGTCTTCACTGCTACAATTGAGTATCAGATAGCTAAAAGTTTGAGCGTCTGGTTTCACATTGGCAAGTTCCATTTGTTTGAGAACCATTAATGCACCTTGCACGTTTTTCTACAGGACATTCAGTGATGCATTAAGTCAAAACACAAAATCAAAGAAAAATAAGAAACACAACTAGAAACACAAGGATTTTCGAAGATGTTGAGGAAGGTGTGATTTCCTTTGGGACAAAGTGAATTTTCTTGTCTATCTTTGGGTGTCAGTTTCTACTGATTAAGGGGATTTCGTTCTTATTCATCATAACTGAGGGAAGCTGTTGCCAATGATGTTTCTTTACTGGGTTGCTTTTTTTCCTTGTAATCTTTCTTTTGAGGACTACTGGTTCACATCTTTAGCAATTTCTTTTCAATCAAATAAATTTTATTATTTACTATGATAAAAAATAATTAAAAACAGAAGAGCTAGAGCATAATGGAAGGGTACAGAAGTCACCTTTCGAAAATATCCTGCCATTATAGCATTGTACATATTGGCAGTTGGCATCAAATCCATTTCCTTCAAATCATCAAGCATATCATATGCACCATCAAACTTCATTGAAAGGGAAGAAGTGTCACAAAACTGGTATATGGTCCAAGTTTTGACCACACGAAATGTACATTTTGCATATAAACTAGAACAGAAACCAAAAATTTATTGGATGCATATAGCCACTTACATCTTTCATTTTCACACTTAAACTGATCATGCTTCCGAAGGTCTCACTATTTGGCTTCAAGTTATGGTGGCAGATCATGGAGTAGATTCGACGAACCTTAAATTATAAAAAAGGGGGGAAAAAGAGGAAGAAAAAAACTAAGAAAAATATATTAAAATCAAACACAAACAAATAAGCACTGGAACAACAGTAAGGATTCTTCATGCACTGATTTGGATTGCTAATTTGATTAAAAAACAGCCTAATGCTTACTCAAATTACATTAAAAAGCATTATTATTGGCAGTGAAAAAGAGTAAACAATCAACCTACTATTTGCAGAAAAACTAGTTCCATACCCAATTCATCTTCTTTGGTTCTCTCTCTTTGCAGTGCAGTCTTCAGATCAATGTGATGAAACAGCTGAGATGTATTCTATGGCAATAATCAGACTAATTAAGCCAGCTATCCAGTTAACTATAATTCAGGACCACTTCATTCTAAACTTGGTTGGTTCACTCTCATCTAACATCTTCCATTTATTTATTTACCGGCTCTTCCACAGAGGCATTATAAGACTGTGATATTTTACACACGGATTATGAAGATTGTGGACCAAAAATTCACAATGCAATAAAATTTTTACTCCAAACTACACCATCACATTCTAACCAATAATAAAGAAATTTATAAAGCTGAATAAGATACCCCCGGCATCCCACATCCTAAGGTAAGTGACATAACATGCTCCCACTTCAATTTGTCTACCATACAATCCATATACTGTGTAACTTAGAACAGTTGTAACAACTTAATGCTTCTAGTATCTTCAGCTACTCCTTGCCATCAACTCAGTCAATATGCAAGCTTTTTGAATAAAATTATACTGGTGAACTGCTCTCCTTCTGCCCACCAAACAGCAGATTACATTATAATGATCTAATAACTACACAGACATCCATCAATAATCTAGCCAAATCTGTAAAAGAAGAATCTAGGCTAATTAAACCAATATACAGACATCTAGACATCAGCGGCAAAAAAGGCAGTGGAAACAAAAAATCCCTACCTTACAACCCAAATACATTGTTTTTATATATCATCATTATCACCATTTTGATGGTCAAGGATCTCAATTAAATTAATATTCACACATCATCCACACTCTAAAAGCGAATATTTATAGAAGTTTGCTTTGTAGCAAAATCTCACATTTTAACTACCTTTAATAAATTTTCTGCATCTAGAAATGGGTGTAAAAATGCCCTTGTATTAAAGAAGGTCAAAACAACAAAAAGATTTTTATTGGGATTATCTCCTCATTAGTTTGTTCACCTTTTACATAATCATCATAGACAGTCCTGTCCATATTGCCAGCAACTTGAGGAATTAAAATCATGTTTACACATTACCAATACATGCTATTGACTTGAAGTCGAAGATGCATATATACAAACAAAAGATATACTAGAAACAAAAGATAAAATTAAACTGCATACCAAATTAAATTCATAGCTCTCTTCACTAGCATGCAATATTGAATTTACTGTTTCAATGGATGGTGCCAATCCCTCTTCAAACATTTGATCAACTATGTCAAGAGCCACATGCACCTGAATAGAGATAAATCAAATTATTAGTTCTGCAATTTAGAACAAAAATACAAAAACCATATGACTAAGAAATAAGATGCCGAAATAAGAGAGAGGAACCATTTTTAACAATTCACATGACACTTTACCTAAGAAAAAATGTGTAAAGTTTCTTCAACCTTTCAATCAATTTTTCTTTAATTGTCAAATTTTGTCATTTTACTAAAAAAAAATGATTTGTACCTGGTTTAAACCACAACTGTAAGTAATTAGCTCCTCATATGTGACAGATGAAGGTGTGATCTCCAGCTTGGCATGCATGCCTTTGAATTTTAAAAAAACATCATCAACCTTCAGTTACAACAGTACATGTCACTAAACCTTGAAAAAAGACAAAAGAAAATCTCCATAAAACATATAATCAAGAGTTGGTTACTCTTTTTGTGACATTTGCCTGGATGTGAAAGCAAAAGAGTTGTTAACTAATTAAATCCTTTAAATGGGACTGTTTTCACAAGGAACTTGAATAAGCTGAAAAATAGATGCTGATTGCTGTCCATAGACAATGCATCTGTCATGCAACTCCTAAAATTGACATTCTTTTGTTTACCATAAGGAAATCTGGCTACATTACCATGAACAGTAATACAAAAAAAAGTTTTCCCTATTTTCTTCCCATAACATTACTCCTACATCAATTAGCTCAGAATATCTAGAAAATAATCTCACTAGTACACACCAATAACTAAAGCAAGATGGTGAAACAAAAGCGATAAAGCAATATGAGGTTGAATGAAGTTTCTCAATAAAAGCAAACGACATGTGGTGTAGGGATGCCTTGTAGAATCATGGATTCTAGGAATTACCAATATTATTCATGACAAGTTCCTCACCTGTAAATTTGAAATACCAGTGACGTAACTAAAGATGAGATTTGAGACATTCTTCGCTCCATGATCTGCAATTTCACCAAGCACAGGTTGCACAAAACTGTTAAGAACGAGCACATGCTCAAGTCTTCCAACATATCTTTCAGGTTCTCCATCTATTACACATTCCAAAAAATTATGTCTTCCACAAGATCTCTACACATTCTATTATGTCATAAAAGTACATAATTAGTATCAGAAGTGACGACGTAGAGTGACCTACCCATCATACGTAATCCAGGAAATCATTAAATCTTACCATAATTGCTTTAGAATTGCTACTCTCTAAAACCTTTATAAGATTATAATCTTAAATATGAGTGATATTTGTCAACATACATCCACAAACAAATCTCTACTTTGTTTAAGAATAAAGTTTATTACTATTATTCCATCAAGATACATGATGCAAATACCCTAAGGATTCCCCAACTTGCCACCAATATTCCCTGCCCTGCCAGACCCACAGAAATAATGATAATAATAATAATTTTTTTAAAAAAAGTTGTAAGCACAACGTATTGGCTGGATGCCAATGCCAAAAATTAGAAACTTACTAGATTATATATCAAAATAATTAAGTCTCTCTTTGATGAATGCTGCTGATTTATTCTATCACATCAGCATTTCTGTTATTATCCAGTTAAGTCGATTGCAGTAGTTTACAAAGTTTAGCCCAGCAGCTGAATTAAATCGGTCAAGTTTGCAGGTCTTTGGACTTGTAAAAGGCTTGCCTAGCAAGTTTACTTAGTGACCAAGCACATTGGTCCGCCAATTGTTGAGTTTATAAATATCCACTTCCAAAGGCAGTGATGAGTGAAAATTCATTCGACTTTCTAGCATGTAATGTGATGCCCTTTTTTTATTTTTTTGGCTTAGCTCTGATGCCCCTAGGTACAATGTCTAGGCTTTTCAACTATGGAACTTTATTCTACACCTCCAAAATCCTTATATACATGGTGTGTTGGTGCTGCAATTTCATTTTAAGCAATATTTTATCATTTGCTTAAGTAGCAGAAGACTTGCTCCTGCAATCAGATCTGATTTCCTACAATAGATATAGTGGCTCTTTACCCTTCCCATTATGTATCATTGGCCTTTCTTAATGAATTGCCATAGAAGTTCTGCATTGAAAAAAAATGAAAGTGTAGTCAACAGATGGAAGTACAAGTGAATATACCAGATGTTTTGAATGCCAAAAGGTACTTCTCTGCATAGGACTCAAGTAGTAGTCTCCCCAATGATCTAAAAATAGTTGCCACATGGTCCAGCGATGAAATTTTTGTTATGTCTATAGCATCCAAAAGTTGCAAAAGGTAATCCTTGCAGTCGCTTTCACAAAGAGCTAACAAATAATTCTCTGCAATACAGGGGTTAAATCATGTGAAGTCTTGGAAATACAAAATGTGCGGAGATAACCATTTCATAAAGTGACATTCTAGTGCAAGAAAGGATATTAGAAACATAAAATTCAATCTAAATATCTTCATGTTTTTGGGATACAATATGAACTTGAATGGTGAAACATACAATAGGGAGCCATTAGTTTCTTTTGGTTACACCATCAAGCTACCTAAGTATAATCACATAAACAAAGAACTTCCAGACAAGAATTTTTAAAAACTAAAAATAACTCAGGGCAGAAATAAGCCAAAATTGCAGAGTCAGCTTGAACTTTGAACTACATACCTTGAAAAGAGAAATAGTCTCCCTCATTGTCAACTAAAATTTGATTACAAAGTTCACGAATCTTTTCTTTGTTATTTTCTTTGATCCATAGCAACATCTCATAGTAACCTAGTCTTGGAACTGAGCTAGAATTTCCATTATTGATAGTTTTACAGAAAAACTGGAACTCTTCTACCATACCCACATCGATGAAATACATAAGAAGAGGACCATAAGTTTCATCTTCTAGCTGAAACCCCTTCTCCTTCATAAAATTAAAAACTTGAAAAGCCTTGCAAATTGCTTCTACTGCAACATCTTCGTCATCACTTGCCCTAGCCTTCTCTATGCAGATCCCTATTAGCGAATTGTATTCTTTCACACCAGTTTCTCGCCCCAATTTACCAAATACTTCAATTGTAGTTTCAGTCCCCAATTGATTTGCACAAATCCTGCATATCCGGTTAAAACGACGAGTTTGTCCCTCACTGAAAATCCATCTTTGTTTCCTTTCACGATAAATTTCTCTTCGATGTGGGGATACATTGTGATGAGACCTTACAGAAATCCATGGTATCTCCAATACTTCCTCTAAAAGTTTCTCATTTGTTTCTCTTAAGTCAGGCAGACTAACTGACTCATCAGCTGCAGTGTACAGTAATGAACAAAACCAATTTCCAATTAATGAAACATGAATTCGCAATTTCAGTGAATAAAAATTAGATTCCCAGATGAAAAATGGGCGTATCCTGAAAGAAAAGAGAATGCTGCCAAGTCCATTTTCTTGTATAAAATTACATTACAAAGTATAAAAGTCTTAAATTTTCTCATCTGAATATTATTAAATTATCCCTAGCTTCTATACCTGGGCGACACAGTCGCATTGCAGTAGCCCCACCCCAGATCGATAATAAACTAATGTTTAGTTGCCAAAAATGGAGTGTTGCAGTTGATTGGGACTCAATTGTCAGTTGTTAAATCCCACATTTCATTTCTGTTGTTCCAATTTGTCAATACCTAAGTAAATGAACAAAATTTGCACCATTGATGATTTGCATACTAAAATTCACGGAAACATACCCCTTAACATAGAATATATCTCCTCTGATAGCTCCTTGGTCGAATCATCTACATTAAAAACATTAAAGTAAATTAAAGCACAATAAGTCCCCACTAGTTGGATGCCAAAACAGCATTAAAATCAATAAAGAAATAAACTATGAAGCAAAGCCCTTAACGACCCAGAAATGAAAACAACATCAACAATTTTCTTTCGCATTCATTTCATTTACTCAATTTTCACAGAAACCAAGAAGATAAATTCATAAAATAAAAACCCATTATATCACACTGAAATAACATTAAGCGTGCCAAAGCTTTCAAGCATTGAAGTCTTTCAAGCTGGTTGACTTAAAAAAAAGGATAAAACACAAATCATATTTTCCTTCGGAGAGATGACAGGAGAACCAAGCATAGGACTAAGAAAAATAAAACAAATACCAGATTCCGCTTCTAGTTCCGAGGTGGGAAGGCTTAATTCAATGGCGGGTTTCGTTGCGGGAGAACTTCTAGGTTTCGGAGTCTTAACTGAGCATTTGGGGACGGAAGTTGAAGGACACTGAGGTGAACCATCGAGAGTTGACACGAACTGTTTCAAAGAGAAGTCCTTGGTGGCGGCGCGTGAGGTTACAAGAGAAGGTTTAGCTGTAGGGGTGATCT
>BNST01000123.1:0-31425 GCA_019650275.1 Xylocarpus granatum | reverse complement strand
ATTAGAGATGGTAGCATGTATTCTAACACATCTCAAGAACCTTTACACATTCATGAAGGTTCAATTTCTGGAGCAAAAGCAAGGAAATTAAAGGCAACCTTGAATGCATTTATTGAAGATACATAGAGGAAGCAAAGTTTGCCTGAAGATTTCACTAAGGCGTTAGGCTTGGAACATAATCAAAGCCATATCAACATGATCCAAGCATATCAAGAAGATTTTACTAGCTAATTACGACAAAGCCCATAAATTAGCTACTTTAGGTTTATTTGGTTGTAATGGGCTGAAACCATTATTACTAAGCCCAATTTAGGTCTATTTTAATTTAGTTAGCTTATTAAGTTAGACTCAAACAAGTAAAGACTTAATCTGTGTTATATAAGCTATTTTGCTAGGGTTTGTTTTATTAGTGTGAAGGCATCCTATAAATATGCCTATAAACTTTGAAAGAGAGAGGTTGATTAATTATAGAGAATTCACTTTTGTGAGCTTCCTTGTTCCTTGAAAGTGAAACTGAACTTATCAAGAACAATCCTTCTTGTGGCATTCAATCTCTTATATCTTAGGTTCCTTTCTGAAACATGTTTGTGGGTCTAAGGTTTATTTTTTTCTTTGACTATTATACCAAGGTTCATTGCTGCAAGATGTCATTGGGTTGTGGTGTATTCAAAGTTCGAATCTGGTTTTAATGTTCTAACTTCGTTTTCACATTCTTGTGCTTTTATTGAGATTTGGTTCTTGTGGATTGCATCAGATTTTGGTATCAAAGCCTAGGTTTTAAACCAGATAAGTATTCCTTTAGTTTTCTTATTAATTGGGTATTTTTGTTAATTTTTTGGGTCTCTTTGTATTAATTTGTGCTTCGTTATTTGGATTCTAAATTTTTACTCTTGATTGTTTGTGCGAAAAAAAAGAGAGAGAATTCGTGAAAAAAATGAGAGAATAAAAAAAGAAGAAAATAAGAAAGAAGAGAAAAAGAATAGTATAAATTGTGTTTGAATTTAGTTTGCACAAAATTGTGTTTTTTTTAATCTGTATACTTTGAATTCTTGTTTGATTGCCATCTTTATTTGATAAGTTTGGTGAGTTCAAAGGGAACTTAGGAATTATTTGAGAGGTAAAAGGCTGAGTGGTGAGTTTAACATTAGGAAAAGCCATAATTGAGTGAAACACGAGTGGAGTGATACCTTAATTGAGTGAAACACGTGAGGGAGTGTATGTGAGGTTTTTTTTTCGTATTTTTATCTAACTTTATTTGCAGGTATACAATGAGTTCTCAAAGTTACGAAGAAGCAGCAACCCCTAAATATGATCCAAAGTTAATGTTTGAAGCCATGACAAAATATTTTGAGCATATGAAGATTAGATTTGGAGAAGTAAGAGATCATATAGAGAACCAAGATGTTGCCACTGCAAAGATACAAAGTAAACAATCTCATAGAGTTTCTAATAACCAAAAGTGAGATAGATCAGTAAATCATTGTAAATTTTATGGTGATGATTATGAAGATCTTGTTGATCAGTTTTCATTGAATGAACATGGTTGGAGAGGTGCAAGAGGGCGAGTTAGTAATGTAGAATCAGCAAGTGAACATGAAAATAACAGTGATAGTAAAGATAGTATGCCACCATTAAAGGATGCTAGTGATGTTGAGTGTTCTATGGGTAAAATGTTAGTGATACAATGCACACTTAGTTTGCAAAGTGAGGATGATGAGCATAATGAGCAATGTGATAACATATTCCACACTCATTGTTTAATTGCAAATAAGTTATGCAATGTGATTATTGATAGTGGTAGTTGCACCAATCTAGCTAGTACTTTGTTAGTAGAGAAGCTGAAATTGCCAATTATTAAGCATCCAAGGCCGTATAAATTGCGATGGTTAAATGATAGTGGTGAAGTGAAGGTGAATAAACAAGTTTTGGTGTCATTTTCCATAGGCAGATATAATGATAAAGTTTTGTGTGATATAGTGCTTATGTATGCTAGCGATATGTTGTTAGGGAGACCATGACAATATGATAGAAGAGTCATACATGATGGTTATAAGAATAGGTACTCATTGGTTATGAATGGACAATAATATAATTTTGGTTCTTTGTCTCCGAAGACAATCTATAAGGATCAAGTACGTATTCAAAAGCATTATGAGAAGTTGAAATCAAAGGGAACTAAATTTGCTCAAACAAAAGAAAGTGAGAGTGAGTGTAATAAAACAGTTTAGAGCTCAAAAAGAAAAGAAAAAAGTGCAAAGAGTGAAAATTAAGTGAGTTTAAAAGAAAAATCAGAATGTAAACAAAAGAGAGAGGAAAAAGTGAGTTTTTATGCAAAAAAAAAGTGAAGTTAAGAGAGTTATGTATGTGAGGCAGCCTATACTTGTACTTACGTACAAGAATCTTTTGCTTAATACTAATGACGTTAACCAATCTTTTTCTAGTATTGTTGGTGACCTTTTGCAGGCATATGCTAATTTGTTTCCTAAAGAGATTCGCAATGGATTGCCACCACTTAAAGGGATTGAACATCAAATCAATTTCATTCCTGCAGCTAGTATTCCAAATCAATCAGCTTATAGAAGCAATCCAAAAGAGTCTAAGGAAATTCAAATTCATGTTGAGGAGTTCATGTCTAAAGGCTATGTGCATGAAAGCCTTAGTCCATGTGCTGTTCCAGTACTACTAGTGCCAAAGAAAGAGAGATCTTGGAGAATGTGTGTTGATTTTCGTGCCATCAACAAAATCACTTTAAAGTATAGACATCCTATCCTTAGATTAAATGATATGCTTGATGAGTTATACGGTTCTTGTGTGTTCTCTAAGATTGATTTAAAATCTGGTTACTATCAAATTAGGATGCGTGTGAGGGATGAATGGAAAACAACATTTAAATCTTGTTGTTAGTTATGCCTTTTGGTTTGACTAATGCACCTAGTACTTTCATGAGACTTATGAACCATGTTTTGCATGCTTTTATTGGTAAATTTTTTGTTGTTTATTTTGATGATATTCTAATTTATAGTTAGAATGAAGAGGAGCACCTAATGCATTTGAAATCTGTTTTTGAAGGGTTGTGTATAGAGAAGTTGTATGCTAACCTCAATAAATGTTCTTTTTGGATGGATCAAATTTTTTTTCTAGATTATGTTGTTAATGCACAAGGAATTCAGGTTGATCAAGAAAAGGTTAAAGCTATTCTAGAATGGTCGATGCCTAATTTTATAAGTGAGGTTAGGAGTTTTCATGGTTTGGCTAGTTTTTATAAGAGCTTTTCAAGGACTTTAGCAGTATAGCCACACCATTGACTGAAATTGTTAAAAAAAAGTGTAGGATTTAAGTGGAAAGAAGAGCAAGAAAAGGCTTTTAGTTTGTTAAAAGAAAAATTAAGCACAACACCTATTCTAGCATTACAAACATTGATAGCACTTTTGAAATTGAATGTGATGCTTTTGGATATGGTATTGGAGCTATTTTGACGCAGGAAAGAAAGTCTATTGCTTACTTTAGTGAGAAGTTAAGTGGGGTAGCCTTAAATTACCCTACTTATGACAAGGAGATGTGCGCATATGTGAGAGCTTTAGAGACATGGAAATATTATCTAAGGCCAAAAGAGTTCGTGATTCATACCAATCATGAAAGCTTGATGTATCTCAAAGGCCAAGGTAAGTTAAACAAGCAACATGCTAGATGGATGGAGTTCATTGAAATGTTTCCTTATATTATCAAATATAAACAAGGTAAGGAAAATATTGTTGCAGATGCGTTATCTCAACAGTATGCCTTGATCTTTACTTTAAGTGCAAAATCACTTGGCTTTGAGCATATTAAGGAATTGTATATTAATGATCATGACTTTGCTAATGTTTATGAGGCATGTAAAAAGGCAGCATTTGGTAAGTTCTACAGCCATGAAGGTTATTTGTTTAGAGATAAACGAATATGTGTGCCTAATTGTTCACTACCAAAGCTGCTTGTGCGCGAATCACATGGGGGTAGTTTAGTGGGACATTTTGGTGTTAGAAAAACTTTAGATGTTTTAAATGAGCACTTTTCTTGGCTGCATATGAAAAGGGATGTTGGGAGAATATGTGCAAAGTGCATAACATGCAAACAGGCTAAATCTAAAGTTTTACCTCATGGCATGTATACACCTTTACTATAACCTAGTGAACCATGTGTAGACATATCTATGGACTTTGTATTGGGTTTGCCTAGGTCTAGGAAGGGTCGGATTCTATTTTTGTAGTTGTTGATCGGTTTTCTAAGGTGGCACATTTTATACCTTGCCATAAAACTGATGATGCAACTAACATTGCTGATTTGTTCTTTCGAGAAATAGTGCATTTACATGGTATTCCAAAAACTATTGTTTCAAATCCTGATGTTAAATTTCTTGGCTACTTTTGGAAAATGTTGTGGGGAAAGTTTGGGACTAAGTTGTTGTTTTCAACCACTTGTCATCCACAAACTAACGAACAAACTAAAGTAGTTAATAGAACTTTAACTCAATTGTCGCGTGCTATTGTCTTAAAGAATTGGGAAGATTGCTTACCACATGTTGAATTTGCATATAATTATAGTGTTCATTCTACTGCTAATTACTCACCTTTTGAAATCGTTTATGGTTTTAATTCACTTACTCCTATGGATTTAATTCCTTTACCTGTTAATGAGTATGCAAACTTAGATACGAAAAAGAAGGCAGAATTGGTGAAGAGCAAGCATGAACGTGAGACAACATATAGAAAAAAGGACAGAACAATATCGAAAGCAAGCTAACAAAGGGCGTTAGAAAGTTGTGTTTGAACCTGCTGATTGGGTGTGGATACATATGCGCAAGGAAAGATTTCCTTTAAAGAGGGGTTCTAAATTGCATCCTAGGGGAGATGGTCCATTCCAAGTCATAGACAAGATTAATGATAATGCCTACAAACTAGATTTGCTGGGTGGGTGAATATGGTGTTAGTGCTACTTTTAATAGTCTTAATCTTTCTCCTTTTGATTTTGATATAGGTGAAACTGAATCGAGGTTGAATTCTTTCGAGGAGAGAGCAAATGATGAAAATGCAAGCATTAGAGATGGTAGCATGTATTTTATCACTTCTTAGGAACCTTTACACATTCATGAAGGTTCAATTACAAGAGCAAAAACAAGGAAATTAAAGGCAACCTTCAATGCATTTATTGAAGATACTTGGAGGAAGCAAAGTTTGCCTGAAGATTTCACTAAGGTGTTAGGCTTGGAACATAATCAAAGCTATATTAACATGATCCAAGCATATCAAGAAGATTTTACTAGCTAATTATGCATAAAGCCCATAAATTAGCTACTTTAGGCAAGGATGTTCAAGTCATTCCGGAAGTTCATCCTGTGCACTATCGAATGTGCCCAAAGACTCTGCTGCACCCGTGGGGATGTTCTGATCACTCTTGGAAGTTCCTCCCATGCACTGCCAAATGCGCCTGAAGACTTTGTCGTCGGCAGGGATGTTTTGGTTGGTCCTAGAAGTTCATCCTGTGCACTGCTGAATTGTTGAGGACCTTAGGAGGCAAAGGGAGCGGCAGCGAATGCTCACAAGGTGCCAAGCAGCAAGAGAGGCAGAAACATGCCAGAATGTGTGCGCAACAAGCCTGCACTCAGCATCCAGTGAAGCACGGCCAGGTTCTGACTTAGTCCTAATTGACTGCAGAAATCCAAGCCAAGAAGAAAACCAGCATTGGCAGGACACACATGAAGCAATCCGAGTATGAAAAGGACATGGACGGCATGAAGAACTCCAGCAGCAGCAAAGAAAGTCATGGCAGGTTTGACTTCAGCAAGATGTTCATGTCAAGGAGAAATCTTGGAATGGAAGGACACGCCATAATGGAAGTCCTAATCCTAGAAGGAAATGGCAAGATGAAGGTCAGCAGCTGTAGGAGAGGAGATAAGATAAGGACAGAAAGATTTAGTCAAAGTAGGAATTCTAGTCTAAGTAGAAATTCAAGAAAGACCAAGAATCCTAGTAGGATTAGGAAACAATGGGATAAGGTCTATTTTGATAATGTTTTAGTTGACTTAGAATACCTTGTTGACTTAGGAAAACATATCCTAAGTGGATAAGGAACCTAAAGTACTAGTTGAATTAGGATAATGCTATCTAAATACTATAAATACAGCCCATTATTTGTGAGGAGGAGATATGCTCCGAATTTTGTATTCTTTTCATTCATTAATCAAGAATCAAGGTTAGCATTCTTGCTTCCATTCTTGTTTATATTTCAGTTATCTTTTAACAGTTGTCTTGAGATAACTTGGGCTTAAGACAAGGTGAAGAGTTTTCTTCCTTGCTTAAGAGCTTAGGTTGAAAGTTAAGAGTTGTCTTCTGCAACTGGCAAGTTGTGATAGGTTTAAGAGTTGTCTTACCTATCCAACATATCCTTTATATATTAGTTAATCTTGAAGGATAGCTTAAGGGATGAAAATCCAAGGAAAAGAACTCAAGAATCAAATGAACAGCAAGTTAGGAGAGGTTTCAGTAGTCGTGCTGACCCATTAAGGTGTAGAAAAGTTGGGAAAAACATCGGGGCCCCAACAAATTGGTGCTTTCATTGAGAGATCAGCACAGAGACCAGTCAATTGCAAGGCATCATGGTTACATTTCATTTAGCCAGCATTTACCCGCACCACAAGAACAGACCGGGGAAGATTTCTCAGTCACCAACCACAGAAGAATCCTTGCCTTGGAGAGGAACCAAAATGCGATCAATGACCAGGTAGGTGATATCAAACACCAACTATCATCTATCATTCATTCTCTTGAACAATTAAAAAGAGATACACCCTAAATGGCCAGAAAACAAGTCAAACCGAGTAGGGTAGAAGCAGCCACCTACCACAAACATCCAGGAGGCTGCAATTAGAAGTCACATGGCACCAAGTGCATGAGGACGAATCTGACGAGGAGCAACTTCCCTCTCAAGAAAGGGGGCAAAGGCGCATGAGTTTGGGAAGTAGGAGGGAGACTTCACCAAACAAACACCTACCCCATTAGTTAATCTTGAAGGACAACTTAGAGGACTTAAATCTAAAGAAAGAACTAAACAATCAAACGGGACAGCAAGTTAGGAGAGGTTTCAGTAGTCGTGCTGACCACTAAAGTGTAGAAAAGTTGGGGAAAAGAAGTCAGGACCCCAACAGTTCGGCAGTGCATAGGATGAACATCCAGAAGCGACCAAAACATCCCTGAGGGCACGGCAGCGGCATCGGATGCATTGGGCAGTGCATGGCATAAACTTCCGGAAGCGACCAGAACATCACCATGGGTACGGTAGAGCCATTGTGCATGTTCAGCTGTGCATGGGTTGAATTTTGGGGCGAGACCGGAACAACACTGTAGGCACGACAGTTACGTTGTGGGGTTTGGCAGTGTGCAGGACAAACTTTTTGTAGCAACTGGAGCATCCCCGTGGGCGCGGCAAAGGTGTCGGGCGCATTCAGCCATGCATGGGACAAACTTCTGGGAGCAGCCAAAAAATCCCCGCGGGCAAGGCAGAGGCGTTGGGCACGTTTGGTAGTGTGTCGGATGAACTTTGGGGAGCGACCGGAACAACCCCACAGGTGTGGCAGCTACGTCAGGTGTGTCCAGCAGTACGTGGAACAAACTTCTAGAGTGACTGCAACATTTCCACAGGCACGGCAGATGTGTCAGCTGCGTTCAGCTGTGCACGGGATGAACTTCTGGGCGCAACCAAAAAATTCCATCAGGCTCGGCAGATGTATCGGACACATTTGGTGGTGCACAGGACAAACTTCAGTAAGCAACTGGAATATCCCAGAAAGTATGACTGAGGCATCGGGCACAATGGGCGGTGCACGGGACAAACTCCCTGGAGTGACCCGAACATTGCCCCAAGCATGGCAGTGGCATTGGCATCGGATACGTTCAGCAGCGCATGGGACAAACATCCAGGAGAGGCCGAAAAATCCCAGAAGGTGCGACAAAGGCATCAGGTGCATTTGTGTTGGGGACCTTAGGAGGCAAAGGGAGCATGAGCAAATACGTGCAAGGCGCCAAGCAGCAAGAGAGGCAGAAATAGGCCAGAATGTGCCCGCAACAAGCCTGCATGCAGCAAGCAGTGAAGCATAACCGGTTCTGATTCAGTCCTAAGTGATTGCCGAAATCCAAGCCAAGAAGAAGACCAACATTGGCAGGACACGAATGAAGCAATCTGAGCAGGAGAAGGAGAGTGACGATGTGAAGAACTCCAGAAGCAGCAGGATGTCTTGGCAGGTTTACTTCAGCAAGAGGACCATGCCAAAGAGAAGTCTTGGAGAGGAAGGACATCCACATCAGAAGTTCTAATCCAAGAAGGAAATGACAAGAAGAAGTTCAGCAGCAGTAGGAGAGAAGATAAGATAAGGACAGAAAGACTTAGTCAAAGTAAGAATTCTAGTCTTAGTAGGAATTCAAGAAAGACCAAGAATACTAGTAGGATTAGGAAACAATAGGATAAGGTCTATCTTGATAATGTTTTAGATGACTTAGAAAAGCTTGTTGACTTAAGAAAACATATCCTAAGTAGATAAGGAACCTAAGTACTAGTTGAATTAGGATAAGGCTATCTTAGGACTATAAATACAACCCATTATTTGTGAGAAGGAGATGTGCCTTGAATTTTGTATATTTCTCATTCATTAATCGAGAATCAAGGTTAGCATTCTTGCTTCCATTCTTGTTTATATTTTGGTTATCTTTTAAGAGTTGTCTTGAGATAACTTGGGCTTAAGACAAGGTTAAGAGTTGTCTTCCTTGCTTAAGAGCTTAGGTTGAAGTTAAGAGTTGTCTTCTTCAACCAAGGCAAGTTGTGATAGGTTTAAGAGTTGTCTTGCCTATCCAACATATCTTTTATATATTAGTTAACCCAAAGGATAGCTTAGGGGATGTAAATATAAGAAAAGAACTCAAGAATCAAATGGGACAGCAAGTTAGGAAGGTTTTAGTAGGCGTGCTGACCCCTAAGGTGTAGAAAAGTTGGAGAAAAAAATTAGGACCCCAACAAATTGCTGCTTCCATTGAGAAGTCAGCACAATCACCAGTTGAGAGGTAGCATGATCACACCAATAGACACCAGTAGCATCAGTACAGACACCAGTCAATTGCAAGGCATCACGATTACCATGTCATCTAGGCAGCATTCACCCGCACCACAGGAACAGACCGGGGAAGATCTCTCAGTCACCAACCGCAAAAGAATCCTTGCCTTGGAGAGGAACTAGAATGCGATCAATGACCAAGTAGGTGATATCAAACACCAACTATCATCCATTATTCATTCTCTTGAACAATTGAAGAGAGACACACCCTGAGTGGCTGGAAAATAAGTCCAAACCGAGCAGGGCAGAAACAGCCACCTACCACAAATGTCTAGGAGGCTTCAATCTGAAATCACATGGCACCAAGTGCATGAGGAAGATTCTGACCAGGAGCAGCTTCCCTCTTAAGAAAGGGGGAAAAGGCGCATGAGTTTAGGGAAGCAAGAGGGAGACTTCACCAAACGAACACCCACCCCTTGATCACTATAATGAGCATAGCGGCAATGAGGAATTGTTGGACAGAAGGCCCGCATCATGGCAACCAAGAAGAGTGTGCAATCACCCTTGAGGCAGAACCATGGTGCACCACAAGAAGGGAAGATTGGCACTATGACAGCCCAAGCCATTACACACAGCCAAGGTAAAAATCGAGTTCCCTACATTTGAGAAGGGAGATCCAACTGAATGGATCTCTAAGGCTGAATTTTACTTTGAGAAACAAGGTATTGAAAGAGGTGAAAGGGTTGATTTTGCATCCTATCACCTATGTGGGAGAGCCAACCAATGGTGGCTTGGCTTAAGGCCACCTATGGTTGAGAAGGAGAAGGATAGGCTGGACAAGGTTCACACAAGAGTTAGTGAACAGATTTGGCCCTTCTAGCATGACAAACTATGAGGGACAGCTTGCCAAAATTAGGCAAGAGGGATTTCTAGAAAGCCTACCTTGAAGAATTCGAGAGGTTGGCCAAATTGGTAGGACATTGGCCAGATAGTGCACTAATTGGCACTTTTCTAGATGGCCTTGTACCTTGGCTAAGCCAAGAAGTGAAGATGAGGGATCCAAACTCTCTCACTCAGTGCATTCGGTTAGCAAGACTCATCAACAATGGGAGAAGCATCACCCGCAGCACAACCAAGGTCATCAAACCCTTGAACAAATTAGGTAAAGCATCCTCATCAAGTAAGACAGCACCCCTCAAAAACAAAGGACCCTCTCAAACTATCCATCGAAGAAATCAACAGGAGGATTGAAAGAGGCCTATGTTTTAGGTGCAACGATAAGTGGCAAGTTGGCCACAAGTGCAAGAAAGGGCTGTTCAACATCATTGAAGTGGTAAGTGATGAAGAACATGAGAAAAGCAGCAAGGAAGAACAAGAAAGCCACATGGATAACGAGGAGGAAGCAGAGGCAGAACACTTCCCTGATCATGCGAAAGAAGGCGAAATCAACTTGCATGCAGCAGGGGCAACCACCAAGCCTACTGCCATGAGGTTGTTCGCAACCATTAACAGGAAAAATGTTTTGGTGTTGATAGATAGTAGAGCTACTCATAACTTCATCAACACAAAATTGGTCAAAACACTTCAGCTACATCCAAAAAGGATTGCACCCTTTGAGGTAAGAGTGGGCAAGCGGACAGAAGCTTAAGTGCGTGCCAAGTTATCCAGGCAGTAGCAATGCAGATTCAAGGAGTCAAAATAGAGGTGGAGCTGCATGTGTTAGCCTTGTCAGGCCTTGATGTGGTTTTAGGCAATGCTTGGCTTAAAACCATAGGCAAGATAATGTTTGACTATGAATCCATGGCCATGCACTTCCAATGGAAGGGAAGGGACTGTATGTGGGAGGCATCCACCACTAATGCAGCACATCATTGTGAGTTAAGTACCCATTGAACGACTATATAGAAAAAGGGCACAATGTTTTGCAGTTCTCTTGGCCACAAAGGAGGAAAACACAGCTGAAGATCATACATACAAAGACATACCGATAGGAGTAAGGAACCTACTGGAGCAATTCGGAGATGTCTTAGGAGAGCCACAAGGACTATCACCCTCAAGACATTACGACCATGCCATCCCATTAATCGACGAAACCAAGGCGATTAATGTAGCACCTTATCGGTATGCACACTTCAAAAAGAATGAGATCAAGAGACAAGTGGAAGAGATGCTACAGCAAGGTATTATCTGACCTAGCACTTCCTTTTTTTCTTCTCCTGTTCTACTTGTTAGAAAGAAAGATGAAACTTGGAGGTTTTGCACTGATTATCAGGCACTTAACCAAGCAACTGTCAAGGATCATTTTTCTGATCCCAACAATTGATGATATGTTGCAGAAGTTACATAGAGCAAAGTTGTTCACCAAGCTGGATCTCAAGGTCGGATATCATCAAATATGCATGAAAGAAGAGGACATGTAGAAGACAGCATTTCAGACTTATATGGACACTACGAATACCTAGTCATGCCCTTCGAACTATGCAATGCACCCTCCACCTTTCAAGCAGCCATAAACGACATCTTCAAACCATATTTATGCAGGTTTGTCTTAGTTTTCTTTGATGACATTTTGGTCTATTCCAGGAACCACAATGATCACATAGAACACTTAGCAAAAGTACTAGAAGTGTTAAGAAGAAATCATTTCATCATCAAGCCATCCAAGTGCACATTCATGCAAGAGGAGCTTGAATACCTTGGTCATATCATATCTGAAGATGGAGTGAAGGTAGACCAACGAAAAATATGAGCCATGAAAACATGGCCAATTCCTAAGAATGTCACAAAACTCAGAGGGTTTCTAGGTTTAATAGGCTATTACAGCTAATTTGTTCGCAAATATGGCACCA
This sequence comes from Xylocarpus granatum, assembly GCA_019650275.1. Classification (NCBI taxonomy): domain Eukaryota; kingdom Viridiplantae; phylum Streptophyta; class Magnoliopsida; order Sapindales; family Meliaceae; genus Xylocarpus; species Xylocarpus granatum. The sequence goes on along the minus strand of BNST01000123.1, from coordinate 19,500 downwards.
TAGCAAAACCACTAATAGATTTGCTGAAGAAGGACAGATTCCTATGGACAGAGAAGAGTGAAGACGCATTCAAGTTGTTGAAGCAAGCTATGTGTGAAACCCAGTGTTAGCACTACTCGACTTCAACCAAACCTTCAAGCTTCACACTGACGCATGTCAAGATGGAATAGGTGTTGTCCTCAGTCAAGCCAGAAAGACCTATTGCATACATGAGTAGAGTCTTAGGGCCCATGAAGAAAGAATGGTCAGTATATACCAAGGAGATGTTGGCCATCATCCATGCAGTCAAGGTATGGCAACCTTACCTTCTTAGGAGGAAATTCCTGATCATTACAGATCAACAACCCTTGAGAAGCCTCATGGAGCAGAAAATTACCACCCCAGAGCAGCAAAAGTTCCTTGTCAAGTTGCTGGGTTATGAGTATGAAATAATCTACAAGTCTGGCAAGGAAATCAAAGTGGCAGATGCATTGTCCAGAAGCAATAGAGGTCAAGCATTGTGGACAGCATGTGAGCCTAATGATGCATGCCTCACTGCCATTAGTGAAGCAGAGTGGAATGTATGGATAGAAATCAAGGAGGCAATAGAAATTGACCCTCAAAGCCAAGAGCTCATGGAGAAGATCAAGAATTTCAATCCTAAGGTTAGTAAATTCACCCTTAAGAATGGATATATTTGGCACAACCAGCAGGTGTATGTACCAAACATACCAGGACTAAGAGGGAAGATCTTGAATCACTTCCACAACTCACAGGGAAGGAGGACATTCAAGATGGTTCTGTACTTACATGCAGATCAAGTTATTCTTTTGGTGGGAAGGACTTAAGGCTGAGATCAAAAAGCTAGTCTAAGAATTTGATGTTTGTTAGTGCACCAAACCAGAAGGTGGCAAGACCAAGGGGTTATTACAGCCTTTGCCAGTATTAGGACAGGTTTGGAAAGACATGACAATGGGCTTCATCACGGCAATGCCCAACAGCAAGGGTTACACAGTGATATTAACTGTAGTGGACAGACTCAGCAAGAGTGCACACTTTGTGGCGCTCAAGCAACCTTACATGGCAAAAGAAGTAGCCCAAGAGTTCATCAAAAACATGGTAAGACTTCATGGCATACCACGGACAATGCTGTCCGATAAAGACACTGTCTTTTATGAGCAAATTCTGGAAAGAGCTCTTCACACAGCTTGGCAGCAACTTGGTCACCTCATCCACCTTTCATCCACAAACAAATGGACAAAGTGAGGTAACCAATCAAACTCTAGAGCAGTATTTAAGATGCTTTTTCCATGATCATCAAAATGATTGGGAGGAGTACATACCATGGGTAGAATTGTGGTATAATACTACCTATCACGCGACAATCAAGATGTCACCATATCAAGCAATATATGGAAGAATACCCCCAAGAATATCAGGTTATACCATGAGGAACAGCAGCATACATGAAGTGGATATCACACTTCAATCAAGAGAAGAGGTCTTGAAGAAACTCAAGCATGAGCTTGAGAAGGCAAGGGACTGAATGAAGAGACAAGTGGATAAAGGGAGAAAGGAGGTGGAATTTGAGGTAGGTGACTATGTCTATCTTAAAATCCATCCTAGGAGGAAAATCAAGGCTGGAAAGCCAACTACAATGAAGCTGGCTAGGAAGTACTTTGGACCATATGAGGTAGTAGAGCAAATTGGAGCAGTGGCTTATCACCTAAGACTACCGTTAAACTCCAAACTACATCCAGTGTTTCACATTTCATTGTTGAGAATAAAGATAGGAGATGTGAGACAAGTGAATGAGGGATTGCCTGACATTTTCAGGGAAGATCACCAGGCAGGACATGCATGAAGTAATCCGAGCAAGAGACGGAGAGTGACAATGTGAAGAACTTCAGCAGCAGCAAGGCGTCTTGGCAGGTTTACTTCAGCAAGAGGACCATGCCAAAGAGAAGTCTTGGAGAGGAAGGACACGCCACAGCAGAAGTTCTAATCCAAGAAGGAAATGGTAAGAAGTTCAGCAGCTGCAGGAGAGAAGATAAGGACAGAAAGACTTAGTCAAAGTAGGAATTCTAAACTTAGTAGGAATTCAAGAAAGACCAAGAATCCTAGTAGGATTAGGAAACAATGGGATAAGGTCTATCTTGATAATGTTTTAGATGACTTAGAAAAGTTTGTTGACTTAGGAAAACATATCCTAAGTGGATAAGGAACCTAAGTACTAGTTGAATTAGCTTTCTTGCTTCCATGCTTGTTTATATTTCGGTTATCTTTTAACAGTTGTCTTGAGATAACTTGGGCTTAAGACATGGTTAAGATTTGTCTTCCTTGCTTAAGAACTTAGGTTGAAGTTAAGAGTTGTCTTCTTCAACCAAGGCAAGCTGCGATAGGTTTAAGAGTTGTCTTGCCTATCCAACACATCTTTTATTTATTAGTTAACCCAAAGGACAACTTAGAGAATGTAAATATAAGAAAAGAACTCAAGAATCAAACAGGACAGCAAGTGAGAAGAGGTTTTAGTAGGCGTGCTTGGCCCTAAGGTGTATAAAAGTTAGGGAAGAAAATCAGGACCCCAACAATTCAGTAGTGCATGGGACAAACTTTTGGGAGCGATTGGATTATCCTTGCAGGCACGGCAGAGGCTTTCGGTGCATTGGGCAGTGCACAGGATAAGCTTTTAGGAGCGACCAGAACATCCCGACGAGTGTGATTGAGGTGTTGGACATGTTTGGCAGTGCTCGCACCGAACTTTAGGAAGCAAACAGTACATCCCAGCAGGTGCAACAGAGGCTTCGGACCCATGTGGCAGTTGCCAGGATGAACTTCTGAGAACTATAAAAACCTCCCTGCAAACATGGCAGAGGCATGGGGTGTATTCGGCAGTGTGCAGGATGAACTTTCGGGAGTGACTGGAATATCCCAGCGGGCGAGCCAGAGGCTTCAGGTGCATTGGGCAGTATGCCAGATGAATTTTTGAGAGTGACCGAAACATCCCTGGGGCACAGTAGAGACATTGGGAGCATTTGGCAGTGCGCCCGATGAACTTCAGGGAGCGACCGGAACATACCCGAGGCTGCAGCAGCAGTTTTGGGTGCATCTAGCAGTGCACAGGATGAACTATTGGGAACTTCTGGAACATGCCTGCAGGCAGAGCAGAGGCATCGACCGCATTTGGAAGTGTGCAGGACAAACTTTGAGGAGCGACCATAACATCTCTGTAGGTGCAGCAAAGGCATCGGAGCGTTGGGCAGTGTCCCTGGTGAATATCCACAAGCGACCCGAACATCCCCGTGGACACGGGAGCAACGTTGGACACATTTGGTAGTGTGTGGGATGAACTTCCAAGAGTGACCCAAACATCCTTGTTGATGCAGCAACGGCGTTTGGCGCATTTGTGTTGGGGTCCCGATTTCTTATCCAAATTTTCTACACCTTAGGGGTCAACACGACTTCTAAAACCCCTCGTAACTTGCTGTCCCATTTGATTCCTGAGCTCTTTTCTTGGATTTACATCCCCTAAGCTGTCCTTTGGGATTAACTAATGAATAAAAGATATGTTGGATGGGCAAGACAACTCTTAAACCTATCACAACTTGCCCTTTGTTGAAGAAGACAACTCTTGACTTCAACCTAAGCTCTTAAGCAAGGAAGACAACTCTTCACCTTGTTTTAAGCCCAAGTTATCTCAAGAAAACTCTTTAAAAGATAACAAAAATATAAAAAAGAATAGAAGCAAGAATGCTAACCTTGATTCTTGATTAATGAATGAAAAGAATACAAAATTCAAAGCATATCTCCTGCTCACAAATAATGAGCTGTATTTATAGAATTGGACAGCCTTATCCTAATTCAACTAGTACTTAAGTTCCTTATCCACTTAGGATATGTTTTCCTAAGTCAACAAGGTTTTCTAAGACAACTAAACTTTATCAAGATAGACCTTATCCAAGTATTTCCTAATTCTACTAGAATTCTTGGTCTTTCTTGATTTTCTACCTAGACTAGAATTCCTACCTTATCTTGTATTCTACAGCAGCTGGACTTCCTCTTGGCTTATCCTTCTAGGACTAGGACTCTCAATGCGTATCCCTTCTGCCCTTACAATTCTTCTTGTTGTGACTATCCTATTGCTACTAGAATTCATCATGTGTGTCTTGCTACTGATAGAACTCTTCTTAGCATAGATGTCCTGCTGCTGCTGGAATTCTTCTTGGCATGGATGTCCTGCTGCTGTTGGAACTCTGCTTGGTGTAGATGTCCTCCTACTGCTGGAACTCTTCTTGACATGGACATTCTGCTGCTGCTGGAGTTTTTTTTTATGCAAATATCCTTCTTCTGCTAGAACTCCTGTTTGGTATGAATGTCCTTCATTGATTAGGATTAAGTCAAATACTGGCCAGGCCTCACTGCTGGGCTGCACACTTGCTGTTGCCATGCTTGTTGTGCACATTTTCTGGCCCATGCTCTCCTTTGCTGCCCCATTTTCTGCACATTTCCTTTCTTGCATACTTAGGTTCTTAACAATTCGGTAGTGTGAGGGATGAAGTCTTGGGAGCAACCGAAAAATCACCGTGGGCTCAGCAGAGGCATCAAACACATTCAGCAGTGCTCAGGACAAACTTCTGGGAGCAATCGAAACATCTCTATGAGTGCGGCATTGGACATGTTGGGCAGTCTGCGAGATGAAGTTCCGAGAGCGATTAGAAGATAACTGTCGGCATGGCAGAGGCATCAAGTGCATTCAGCAGTGTGTGTAACAAACTTCTAGAAGCGACCACAACATCCCAGTGGGCATGGCAGATGGTCGGGTGCATTCGGTACATACATGGGACAAAATACCTGGAGCGACCGAAACATTCCTGTCGACACGCAGAGGCATCAGGCACGTTAGGCTGTGCGCGGACAATCTTCTGGGAGTTACCAGAACATCCCACAGATGCAGCAGAGTCATCAGGCACATTGAGCAGTTCACGGGATGAACTTCTGGGAGCAACCAAAATATCCCCGCAGGCTTGACAGAGGTATCGAACACGTTCAGCAGTGCTTGGGACGAACTTTTGGGAGCAACCAAAATATCCCTGTGGGCATGTTAAAGGCGTCGGCCGTGTTCAGCCATGCATGGGACAAACTTTTAGGAGTGACCGAAACATCCTCACAAGCCTAGCAGAGGTTTCAGGTGCATTGGGCTGTGTGCAGTTCAAACTTCCAAGAGTGACCGGAACATCCTTGCAAGTGCGGCTGAGGTGTCGTGCGAACTCGGCAGTGCTCGAGACGACTTCTGGGAGCAACTAGAACATCCTTGTGGGTGCAGCAACGGCGTCAGATTGTCAAACAGTGAGTGGGACAAACTTCTTGGAGCAATCGGAACATCCACGCGGGCATGGCAGTGGTGTCAAACACGTTTGCCAGTGCACAGGACAAACTTTTGGGAGCAAGCTGGAACATCCCTATTGGCGCGGCAGAGGCTTCAGGTGCATTGGGTAGTATGCGAGAAGAACTTCCGTGAGCGACCTAAACATCCTTATAGATGTGGCAGAGGCATCAGGCACGTTCAGAAGTGTGTGGAACGAACTTTGAGGAGCGACCACAACATCATTGTGGGCACGGTAGGGGCGTTGGATGCATTGGGTAGTGTGCAGGATGAACTCCCCTAATCGATCAAAACATCCACACAGGCACAGCAAAGGCATCCGATGTGTTTGTGTTAGGGTCCTGATTTTTTTCTCCAACTTTTCTACACCTTAAGGGTCAGCACGCCTAGTAAAAACCTTCCTAACTTGCTGTCCCCATTTGATTCTTGAGTTCTTTTCTTGGATTTTCGTCCCCTAAGCTGTCCTTCAGGATTAACTAATGTATAAAGGATATGTTGGATAGGCAAGACAACTCTTAAACCTATCACAACTTGCCTTGGTTGAAGAAGACAACTCTTAACTTCAACCTAATCTCTTAAGCAAGGAAGACAACTCTTCACCTTGTCTTAAGCCCAAGTTATCTCAAGACAACTCTTAAAAGATAACCAAAATATAAACAAGAATGAAGCAAGAATGCTAACCTTGATTCTTGATTAATGAATGAAAAATATACAAATTCGGAGCATATCCTTTGCTCACAAATAATGGGCTGTATTTATAGTATTTAGACAATCTTATCCTAATTCAACAAGGTATTCTAAGTCAACTAAAACATTATCAAGATAGACCTTATCCCACTATTTCCTAATCCTACTAGGATTCTTGGTCTTTCTTGAATTCCTACTTAGACTAGAATTCCTACTTTGACTAAGTCTTTCTGTCCTTATCCTATCTCCTCTCCTACAGCTGCTGAACCTTCATCTTGCCATTTTCCTTCTAAGGATTAGGACTTCCATATGGCATGTCCTTCCATTCCAAGACTTTTCCTTGACGTGATCATCTTGCTGAAGTCAAGCATGCCATGACGTCTTGCTGCTGCAGGAGTTCTTCATGCCATCCATGTTCTTCTCCTGCTTGGATTGCTTCATGCATGTCCTGCCAATGCTGGTTTTTCTTCTTGGCTTGGATTTCTGCAGTCAATTAGGACTGAGTCAGAACCTGGCCATGCTTCACTGCATGCTGCATGCAGGCTTGTTGTGCGCACATTCTGGCCTGTTTTGCCTCTCTAGCTACTTGGTGCCTTGCGTGCATTCGCTCATACTCCCTTTGCCTCCTAAGGTCCTCAACAGTTCGGCAGTGGGCGGGATGAACTTTCGGGAGCTTCCAGAACATTCCTGCGGGCGCAGCAGAGGCGTCAGGCATGTTTAGCAGTGCGCAAGATGAACTTTGAGAAGGGACCGGAACATCCCCGCAAGCACGGCAAAGGCATCGAGCACGTTGGGCAGTGCGCCTGACGAACTTCTGTGAGTGACCCAAACATCCCCACAGGCGTGGCAGCAACATCGGACACATTTGGCAGTGCACGGGATGAGGATTCGGGAGTGACCAAAAAATTGTCGTGGGCTCAGCAGAGGTGTTGGACGCGTTTGGCAGTGCTGCAGACAAACTTTTGGGAACAACCGGAACATCCTCATAGGCGTTCTAAGAGTAACTAGAACATCCCTGTGGGTGTGGTAGAGGTGTGGGTGCTTTCAACAGTGCACAGGACAAACTTCTGGGATCGACCATAAATCCTAGCGGGTGCAGCAGATGGTTAGGTGCATTCAGCAGTGCACGGGACAAACTACCTGAGGTGACCAGAACATCCTCATGTGTGCGGCAGAGGCATTGGGTGTGATAGGCTGTGTGTGGGATGATCTTCAGGGAGTTACCAAAACATCGCCGCAGATACGGCAGATTCATCGGGTACATTTGCCAGTGCACGGGACGAACTTTCGGGAGTGACCAGAAAATCCCTGCTGGCTCGGGCAGAGGCATTGAACGCGTTCAGCAGTGCTCGGGATGAACTTCCAGTAGTGAGCAGAATATCCTCACAGGCATACCAAAGGCATCGGGCACATTTGGCAGTGCATGGGACAAACTTCCAGGAGCAACCAGTACATCGTCGTGGGTGGGACAGCGGCGTAGGGCAAGCTTGGCAGTGCGCTGGAACATCCCCACAGGCGTGGCAGAGGCGTTGGTCACATTTGGCTGTGAGCTGGACAAACTTTCCAGAGTGACTGGAACATCCCCACAGACATGGCAGCGGCATCGGGTGCGCTTGTCAGTTCGCTGGAACATCAGTACAGGCTTGGCAGAGGTGTTGGTCGCATTTGACCGTGCACGGGATGAACGTTCGAGGGTGACCAGAATATCCCTGCTGGCATGGCATCAGCGTCGGGCACACTCAGCAGTGCAAGGGATAAAACTTCCGGGAGCAACTGGAACATCTCCACGGGCACGAAACCTGCTTGGGGCGTGTTTGGTAGTGCATGAGACAAACCTCTGGGAGCAACTGGGACATCACCACAAGTGCAGCAGCAGTGTCAGGTGCATTCAGCAGTGCACGGAATAAACTTCCCAAAGTGACTGGAACATCACCACAGGTGCTAAAGAGGTGTCGGGCGCGTTTGGCACTGCTCAAGATGAACATCAGGGAGCAACCGAAAAATCACCGCGGGCACGGCAGAGGCTTTAGGCACATTAAGCAGCACATAGGACGAACTTCTAAGGGAGACTGGAACATCTCTGTGGGTGCAGCAGATGCATTGGACGCATTCGGTAGTGCTTGGGACAAACTTGAGGGATCGACCAAAACATCCCTGCGGGCACGGCAGAGGCTATGGGCACGTTTGGCAGTGTGGGGAAACTTTCGGGAGTGACCAGAACATCCCCACAGGCCCAGCAGTAGCATCAGACACGTTCGGCAGTGCGTGGGATGAACTTCCATGTGCAATCGGAGCATCCCCGTGACTCAGGACAGCACTTATTCCATCTTGACATGCTAACACCGGGGTCTCACACATGGCTTGCTTCAACAGCTTAAATGCGTCTTCACTCTTCTCTGTCCATAGGAATCTGTCCTTCTTCAGCAAATCCATCAATGGTTTTGCTATGGCACCGTATTTGTGAACAAATCGGCGGTAGTAGCCTGTCAAGCCTAGAAATCCTCTAAGTTCTGTGACATTCTTAGGAGTTGGCCATGTTTGCATGGCTCCTATTTTCTGTTGGTCTACCTTCACTCCATCTTCGGATATGATGTGACCAAGGTATTCAAGCTCCTCTTGCATGAACGTGCACTTGGATGGCTTGATAACGAAGTGATTTCTTCTTAACACCTCTAGCACTTTTGCTAAGTGTTCTGTATGATCATCATGGTTCCTGGAATAGACCAAAATGTCATCAAAGAAAACTAATACAAACCTGCACAAATAAGGTTTGAAGATGTCATTCATGGCTGCTTGAAAGGTGGGGGGTGCATTGCATAGTCCAAAAGGCATGACTAGGTACTCGTAGTGTCCACTATGAGTCCGAAATGCTGTCTTCTGCACATCCTCTTCTTTCATGCATATTTGATGATATCCAGCCTTGAGATCCAGCTTGGTAAACAACTCCGCTCCATGTAACTTGTCTAGTATATCATCAATTGTTGGGATCGGGAAACGATCCTTGACAGTCGCTTGGTTGAGTACCCGGTAATCGGTGCAAAACCTCCAAGTTCCATCTTTCTTTTTAACAAGTAGAATGGGAGAAGAAAAAGGGGAGGTGCTAGGTCGGATAATACCTTGCTGTAGCATCTCTTCCACTTGTCTTTCAATCTCGTTCTTTTGGAAGTGTGCATACCAGTAAGGTGCTACATTAATTGCCTTGGAATCATCGATTAATGGGATGGCATGGTCATAATGCCTTGGGGTGGTAGCCCTTGTGGCTCTCCTAAGACATTTCCAAACTGCTCCAGTAGGTTCCTTACTGTTGATGGTATGTCTTCATGCTTGTTCTGCCCTTCATGCTGTTTCGGCTGTGTTTTCCTCTTTTGTGGCCAAGAGAACCACAAAACATTGTGCCCTTTTTCTGTATAGTCATTCAAGGGCACTTACCTCACAATGATGTGCTGCATTAGTGGTGGATGCCTTCCACGTGCAGTCCTTTCCCTTCCATTGGAAGTTCATGGCCATGGATTCATAGTCAGAACATTATTTTGCCTATGGTTTTAAGCCAAGCATTGCCTAAAACCACATCAAGGCCTGCCAAGGCTAACACATGCAGTTCTGCCTCTATCTTGACTCCTTGAATCTGCATTGCTACTGCCTTGATAACTTGCGCACACTTGAGCTTCTGTCTGCTTGCCACTCTTACCTCAAAGGGTGCAATCTTCTTTGGACATAGCAGGAGTGTTTTGACCAGTTTTGTGTTGATGAAGTTATGGGTAGCTCCACTATCAATCAACACCAAAACATTCTTGTCATTTATGGTAGTGAACAACCTCATTGCAGTAGGCTGGTGGTTGCCCCTACTGCATGCAAGTTGATTTCGCCTTCTTCCGCATGATCCAGGGAGTGTACTGCCTCGGCTTCCTCCTTACTGTCCATGCGGCTTTCTTGATCTTCCTGCATCACTACTGGGTCTCCTTTGCTAATTTTTTGAGTGCTAGAGAAATCCTTAATGTTGCATGGAATGTCAAGATCTTCTGTGTTCAACCTGTAACACGGATAATCATCATTCTGTCCAGGGAATTGAAAATCTAAAACAGATGCAGATGATGGTGTTTGATCCATATTTATGCCTTGTAAAGCTTGCAGCATGCTAAGCATATTTTCGCTGCAGTTTGTGCATTGAATTGTCTAGATGTCTGATTTCTTGCAGCTTGTGAATCTGTCCATGAAAGATCAGCAAGTCCTTCGATCTGAACAGATGAATCAAGATGTTTGGCAGATGCATTGTTCGACTCATCACAAGACATCTGCATCTTTATCTTGGCATTCGAACATACCAAGTCATGTCCTGGAACACTTGTGTCCTTAGTGTCGCTATCATATGGAAGTGCATATGCATCTCCTGTGCACAATTCTTTTCCTCTACTGTCATCAACTGAAATTGCTGGTGATGAAACATATTCACTTGTTCTCCAGATTGGCATCTCAGGAGGCAGAGATTAGTATTCTAAGTTTTGAACTGGTGTAACACTCTCTAGATTTGATGAAGGAAAGACTTGGTTCCCATCAAACTCAGAGCAAATATTTGTGATGTTGGATGGGCTGAATCTGTCCATCAACTCTTGTGTGAACCTTGTCCAGCCAATCCTTCTACCTTCTCGGCCATAGGTGGCCTTAAGCTGATGCCACCATTGGTTGGCTCTCCCACATAGGTGATAGGATGCAAAATCAACCCTCTCACTCCCTCTCAACACCTTGTTTCTCAAAGTAGAATTCAGCTTTGGAGATCCATTTGGTTGGATCTCCTTTCTCAAAGGTAGGGAATTGGATTTTTACCTTTGGCTGGGTGTAGTGGCTTGGGCTGTCATAGTGCTGCCATTGCTCTCTCCTATTTGTCCACCAAAGTTCTGCCTCATGATGACTCTGCATTCTCCTTGGCTGCCACACTGCTGGCCCTTCGATTCAAGACCTCATTGTCACTGTACTCAACATAGGGATCATGGGGCTGGTGCAAATTTGGTGACACCTCCCTTCTGCTCCCTAGACTCATGCACACTCCCCCCCTTTCTTGAGAGGGAAGCTGCTCATGGTGAAAATCTTCCTCCTGCTCATGGTGCCGTGAGATCTCCGAATGCAGCCTTCTAGGTTGCTGTGGCAGTATGCTGCTCCTGGCTTTCTCAGTTTAGACTTGTTTTCCGGCCACTCGGGGTGTATCTCTCTTCAATTGTTCAAGAGATTGAATGATAGATGATAGTTGGTGTTTGATATCACCTACCTGGTCATGAATGGTGCGCTGTTCCCTCTCCAAGGCTAGGATTCTTCCAAAGTCCTTGTTAGTTCGCTGTTGTGGTGAGGGTGACTGCTGCCTGAATGACATGGTGACGTGCTACTTCTTCAATTTGATGTTGAACATGCTGATTTCTCAATGAATGCACCAATATTTTGGTGATCATGCTATTTCTCAATGAGAGCACCAATATTTTGGGCCCTGATTTCTTTCCCCTAACTTTTCTACACCTTAGGCATCAGTACAACTACTAAAACCTCTCATAACTTGCTGTCCCATTTGATCCTTGAGTTCTTTTCTATATTTACGTCCCCTAAGCTATCCCTCGAGATTAAGTAATGAATAAAAGATATGTTGGATAGGCAAGACAACTCTTAACTATCACAACTTGTCTTGGTTGAAGAAGGCAACTCTTGACTTCAACCTAAGCTCTTAAGCAAGGAAAGACAACTCTGCACCTTGTCTTAAGCCCAAGTTATCTCAAGACAACTCTTAAAAGATAACCAAAATATAAACAAGAATATAAGCAAGTATGCTAAAGCTTGATTCTTGATTAATTAATGAAAACTTACAAATTTGGAGCATATCTTTTTTCTCACAAATAATGGGCTGTATTTATAGTATTAGACAGCCTTATCCTAATTCAACTAGTACTTAAGTTCCTTATCCACTTAGGATATATTTTCCTAAGTCAACAAGATTTTCTAAGACAACTAAAACCTTATCAAGATAGACCTTATCCAAATGTTTCCTAATTCTACTAGGATTCTTGGTCTTTCTTGATTGACTAATCCTATTTTGACTAAACCTTTCTGTCCTTATCTTATCTCATCTTCTACAGCTGCTGACCTTCATCTTGTGTTTCCGTCTAGGATTAGGACTTCCATATGGCATGTCCTTCCATTCCAAGACTTCTCCTTGATGTGATCATCTTGTTGAAAGCTAAACCTGTCATGACGTCCTGCTGCTGCTGTAGTTCTTCATGCCATTCATTTCCTTCTTCTGCTTGGATTGCACCATGTGTATTCTGCCAATGTTGGAGTCTTGCTTGGCTTTAATGTCCACGGTCAATTAAGACAAGGTCAGAACCTGGCTGTGCTTCACTGCCTGCTTCATGCAAGCTTATTGTGCACACATTCTGGCCTGTTGCTGCCTCTCTTGCTGCTTGGCACCTCTCTCACATCCGCTCATGCTCCCTTTGTGTCCTAAGGTACAATGCTGCTGCCGTGCCCAGGGATATTCCGGTCGCTTCCAGACATTCGTCCATGCACTGCCAAGCACGTTGGACACCTGCCACGCCCATGGGGATGTTCCAGTCGCTCCCAGAAGTTTGTCCTGAGCACTGCCAAATGCATCCGACGCAACTGCAGTGCCCGCGGGAATGTTTTCGTCGCCCCCCAAAGTTCATCCCATGCAATGCCAAACATGACCGAAGCCTCTGCTGCACCCACGGGGATGTACTGGTCACCTGGAAGTTCATCCCATGCATGGTCAGGCAACCAAACCCTCTAGCGCGCCTGCGGGGATGTTCCGGTCTTTCCAGGAAGAATGTCCTGTGCACTGCCAAGTTCGATCGTTGCTGTTGCTGTACCCACAGGGATGTTCCGGTCACTCCCAAAAGTTTGTCCCGTGCACAGCCAACATGCTGATGCCTCTACTGAGCATGCTGTGATTTTTTGATCACTCCCAGAAGTTCGTCTGCACACTAGCGAACTATTGAGAACCTAAGTATGCAGGAAATGCAATGGGCAGAAAATGAGGCCACAAAGGAGAGCATAGGCAAGAAAATGTGCACAACAAGCATGGCAACAGCAAGTGTTCAGCTCAACAGTGAGGCCTGGCCAGTATTTGACTTAATCCTAATCAATGAAGGACATTTGTGAACAGGAGTTCTGGCAGAAAAAAGGATATTCGCATCAAGAAGAACTCCAGCAGCAGCAGAATGTCCATGTCAAGAAGAGTTCCAGCTGTAGGAGGACATCCATGCCAAGTAGAGTTCCAACAGCAGCAAGACATCCATGCCAAGCAGAGTTCCAGCAGCAGCAGAACGTCCATGTCAAGAAGAGTTCCAACAGTAGGAGGACATCCATGCCAAGCAGAGTTCCAGCAGCAGCAGAACATCCATGTCAAGAAGAGTTCCAACAGTAGGAGGACATCCATGCCAAGAAGAGTTCCAGCAGCAGCAAGACATCCATGCCGACATGCATGATGAATTCCAATAGCAATAGGATAGTTGCAACAAGAAGAATTCTAAAGGCAGAAGGATACGCATTCAGAGTCCTAGTCCTAGAAGGATAAGCCAAGAGGAATACAAGAAATTCTAGTCTAGGTTGAAATTCAAGAAAGACCAAGAATCTTAGTAAAATTAGAAAAAATTTAGATAAGGTCTATCTTGATAGGTTTTAGTTGTCTTAGGAAACCTTGTTGACTTAGGAAAATTTGTCCTAAGTGGATAAGGAACTTAAGTACTAGTTAAATTAGAAAAGGTTGTCCAATGCCATAAATACAGCCCATTATTTGATAGCATAGAGATATGCTCCAAACTTGTATTCTTTTCATTAATTTAATTAATCAAGAATCAAGGTTAGCATTCTTGCTTCTATTCTTGTTTGTATTTTGGTTATCTTTAAAGAGCTGTCTTGAGGTAAGTTGGGCTTAAGACAAGGTAAAGAGCTGTCTTCCTTGCTTAAGAGTAGTTAAGTAAGAGTGTCTTCTTCAACCAAGGCAAGTTGTGATAGGTTTAAGAGTTGTCTTATCTATCCAACATATCCTTTTATCATTGATCTATCTCAAAGGACAGCTTATGGGACAAGAATCTAAGAAAAGAACTCAAGGATTGAACAGGACAGCAAGTTATGAGAGGTTTTAGAAGTCGTGCTAACCCCTAAGGTGTAGAAAAGTTGGGATAAGAAATTGGGACCCCGTCATGAACACATCCAATGCTGCTGCCGCGCCCACAGGGATGTTCCGGTCAATGTCAGAGTTTGTCCTGCACACTGCCGAACGGGTCTGACACCGCTGTTGCACCCACGCGGATGTACCGGTTGCTTGCTGTAGTTCAACCTGTTCCCTGTCAATTGCTTCCTACTCATCTACTGAGCCCGCAGAGATTTTTCGGCCACTATCGAAAGTTTGTCCTGCGCACTGCCGAATGCTCCCAATGCCTCTAACATGCCCACGGGGATGTTGCAGTTGCTCCAGGAAGTTTGTCCCGTGCACTGCTGAACGGTCGCTCACCATAGTTCATCCCTCGCACTGCTGATTATGTCCAATGCATCTGCCAAGCCTGCGGGGATTTTCTGGTCACTATCAAAAGTTTGTCCCCACGAGCTACTGAATGCACCGAATGCCTCTGCTGCACCTACAGGGATGTTCCGGTCGCTCCCAGAAGTTCCTCCTGCACATTGCCGAATGGGTCTGATGCCTCAGCCGCACCTGTAGGGATGTTCCGGTCCCTCCCAGAAGCTCGGACCATGCACTGCCTAACGCAACCAAAGCTTCTGGCCTGCAGGGATGTTCTCATCGTTGCTGGTAGTTCGTACCATGCACTGCCTAATGCAACCAAAGCTTCCGCCATGCCTGTAGGGATGTTCTGGTCACTCTTGGCAGTTCATCCCATGCACTGCTGAACACGTTCGATGCTGCTGCAGCGCCCAGGGTAATGTTCAGGATGCTTCCGGAAGTTTGTCCCATGTGCTGCCGAACGTTCCCGATGCCTCTGCCAACACCCACTGCAATGTCCCATGCACTGCCGAACGCGCCTGATGCCTCTACTGTGCCCGCTGGGATGTTCTAGTTGCTCCAGGAAGTTCGCCCCGCGCCCAGCAGATCGCAGCCAATATCTCAGCCACACCCTTGGGGATGTTCCGGTTGCTCCCAGAAGTTTGTCCCATGCACTGTCGAATAAGCCCAATGCCTCTGTCGTGCCCACTGCGATGTTCCACTCACTCCCGAAAGTTCATCCCATGCACTGTTCAATGCACCTGAAGCCTCTGCTGCTGCACCCGTGGGGATGTTCGGGTGACTCCCGGAAGATCATTCCGTGCAGTGCTGAACAAGCCCGACACCTCTTCCATGCCTGTGGGGATGTTCTGGTCGCTCCTGGTAGTTCATCCCCAGCACTGCCATGTGCACCCAACGCCACTGCTGCACCCGTCGGGATATTCCAATCACTCCCAAATGTTCGTCCCACACATTGGTGAATGAGCCCAACACCTCTGCCGTGACGGTGGGGTTGTTTTGGTGGCTCTCAAAGTTCGTCCCGTCCACTGACCAACGTGGGCGATGCCTCTGACGCACCAGTGGAGATGTTTTGATCACTGCCGGAAGTTCATCCAATGCACTGCTGAGCGCGTCTGATGCCTCAGCCATGCCTGTGGGCATGTTCTTGTCACTCCCGGAAGTGTGTCCCATGCACTGCCCAACCCGCTCGAATCCTTTGCTGTGCCCACAGGGATGTTCTGGTTGCTCATGGAAGTTCGTCCCTCACACTACCAAAAGCACCTAACGCTTCAGCCATGCCTGCAGGCATGTTCTGGTCGCTCTCGGAAGTTTGTCCTGTACACTAACGAACATGTCTAATGCCGCTGCTGTGCCCGTGGGGTAGTTCTAGTCGCATCCGGAATTTCAACTCGAGCATTGCTGAACTCGTCTGATGACTCTACCGAGCCCATGGGGATTTTCCGGCCACTACTGTAAGTTCATCCCGTGCACTGTTGATCTCACCTGACGACACTGCCAAGCCAGTGGGGAAGCTCCGGTCAGTCTTGGAAGTTCGTCCTGTGCACAGCAGAATGTGCCTATTGCCTCTGCCAAGCCCACGGGGATTTTCCGGTCACTCCGGGAAGTTAGTCCCGTGCATTGCCAAAACACTTTTGACTGTGCCCACAGCAATGTTCTGGTTGCTCCCGAAAGTTTGTTCTCCACATTGCCAAATGCACTGAATGCCTCTGCCGCCACCACAGGGATGTTACGGTCACTCCTGGAAGTGCATCCCATGCACTGCTGAAAGTGTTTCATACTTCTGCCGCACTCGTGGGGATGTTCTAGTTGCTCCTGGAAGTTTGTCCCACACACTACTGATTGCGCTCGATTCCTTTGGCATGCCTGCAGCGATGTTCTTGTTCCAGTCACTCCCAGAAGTTCGCCCCAGGCATTGCCTAATGAGCCCAACGCAGCTGCCGCGTCCACGGGAATGTTCTGGTCACTCCCGGAGGTTCGTTCCGAACACTCCCAATTGCATCTGATGCCACTTCTGCACTTATTGCAAGGTTCCAATCACTCCCTGAACTTCTTCATGTGCACTGTTCAATGCACCTGAAGTCTTTTTGTGCGAAAGAGGATATTTCGGTTGCTCTCGAAAGTTCGTCCCATGCACTGCTGAGCATGTACGATGCAGTTGCTGCACCCATTGGGATGTTAGGCTCACTCTTAGAAGTTCATCTAGTGCAGTGCTGAATGTGCCCAACACCAGTGCTGCGCCCACAGGGATGTTTTGGTCGCTCACAGAAGTTCATCCCGTGCACTGCCAAACACACCTGACGCCTGTGGCACGCCTGCAGGGATGTTCTAGTTGTTTCAGAAGCTAGTCCCATGGACTCAATGCCATGCCCACGGGGACATTGTGGTTGCACCCTGAAGTTCATCCTGTGCACTGTCCAACGTGCATGAAACCTCTGCCAGCCCATGGGGATGTTCAAGTTGCTCCGGAAGTTAATCCCGTGCACTGCCCAACACCCCGGAAGCCTCTACTGCTCCTGCAGGGATGTTCTAGTCACTCCAAGTAGTTCACCCCCCACTGCTGCCGAATGTGCCTGATACCGCTGCCATGCCCGTGTGGTTTCTCCAGTTGCTCTCATAAGTTCATACTGAGCACTACTAAACTCGCCTGATGACCCTGTTGGGCCTACAAGGATGCTCTGATCGGTCCTAGAATTTCGTATCACAAACAGTTGAACGTGCCCGACACCTCTGTAGGGCCCGTGGGGATGTTTCGGTCAACCTGGGAAGTTAGTCCCACACAATGCCAAACTGTTGGGGTCTCAATTTTTTCGCCCAACTTTTCTACACCTTAGGAGTCAGCACGCCTACTAAAAAACTTCCTTTTAATTCTTGAGTTCTTTTCTTGGATTTTTGTCCCTTAAGCTGTCCTCAGGATTAACTAATGTATAAAGGATATGTTGGATAGGCAAGATAACTCTTAAACCTATCACAACTTGCCTTGGTTGAGGAAGACAAATCTTAACCTTGTCTTAAGCTCAAGTTATCAAGACTACTCTTAAAAGATAACCAAAATATAAACAAAAATGGAAGCAAGAATGCTGACTTTGATTCTTGATTAATGAATGAGAAATATACAAAATTTAGAGCAGATCTTTCTGCTCACAAATAATGGGCTGTATTAATAGTATTAGACAGCCTTATCCTAATTCAACTAGTACTTAGGTTCCTTATCCACTTAGGATATGTTTTCCTAAGTCAACAAGGTTTTCTAAGTGAACTAAAACATTATCAAGATAGATCTTATCCCACTGTTTCCTAATCCTACTAGACTTCTTGGTCTTTTTGAATTCCCACTTAGACTAGAATTCCTACTTTGACTAATTCTTTCTTTCCTTATCTACTCTCCTCTCTTACAGCTGCTGACCTTCATCTTGCCGTTTCCTTCTAGGATTAGGACTTTCCATATGGTGTGTCCTTCCATTCCAAGACTCCTCCTTGATGTGAACATCTTGCTGAAGTCAAACCTGCCATGACAACCTGCTGCTGCCGGAGTTCTTCATGCTGTCCATGTCTTTCTCCTGCTCAGATTGCTTCATGCGTGTCCTGCCAACGCTGGTGTTCTTCTTGGCTTGGATTTCTGCAGTTAGTTAGGACTGAGTCAGAACTTGGCCGTGCTTCACTGCTTGCTGTGTACATGCTTATTGCGTGCAATTCTGGCCTGTTTCTGCCTCTCTTGCTGCTTGGTGCCCTAAGGTCCTCAACATGAATGCACCGGACAATGCTGCCAAACTTGCAAGAATTTTCTGGTCACTTCCGGAAGTTCATCCTGCACATTGAAGATCGTGCTTGTTGCCTGTTCCGTGCCGACAGGGATCTTCCAGTTGCTCCCGGAAGTTCATCCCGTGCACACCCTAACATGCCAGAAGCCCCAGCCTTTCTCAAGGTGATGTTCTGAAAGCTCCTGAAAGTTTGTCCCATGCACTTCTGAAGGCGCTCGATGCCTCTGCTGCACCCACATGGATTTTCGTATCGCTCCAGGAAGTTCGTCCCGCACACTGCCGAAAGCGCCTGATGACTCTGCTGCACCTGTGGTGATGTTCCAGTCACTTCTAGAAGATCATCCCCAGCACAGCCCAAAGCAACCGACACCTCTACCGTGCCCACGGGGATGTTCCGGTTCCTCCAGGTAGTTCATCCCGTGCAATGCCGAATGCACCCAACCATCTGCCGCACCCGCAGGGATGCTGCAGTGGCCCCAGGAAGTTTGTGTCATGCACTGTCAAATGCATCTAACGCCTCTGCTGTGCCCGTAGGGATGTTCTAGGTTCTTTCGCAAGTTCGTCCCATGCACTGCCGAATGTGTCTAATGCCGCTGCCATGCCTGCATGGATGTTCTGGTGGCTCTCAGAAGTTCACCCCATGCACTGCAAAATGAGTCTGTAGCCTCTGTCACGCCCGCGGGAATGTTCCGGTCGCTTCCGAAAATTCATCCTAACCAGTGTAGAACGCATCCAATGCCTCTGCTGTCCCCGTGGGGATGTTTCGGTCACTCGTGGAAGTTCGTCTAGAGCACTGCCAAATGCATCCGATGCCTCTGCCAAGCCCATGGAGATTTTCTGGTTATTTCCGGAAGTTCATCTCGTGCACTGCCAAACATGCCCGTGGGGATGTTCCGGTCGCTTCCAGAAGTTTGGCCCGAGCAAATTCCAAATGCGTCTGAAGCCTCTACAACACCTGCGTGTATGTTCCGGTCAGTCTCAGAAATTTGTCCCGTGCACTGTCAGAGGCACCCGATGCCTATATCATGCGTGAATGGATGTTCCAGTCGCTCCCAAAAGTTCATCCCGGGCACTGCCGAACACACCCGGCACCTCTGCTGTGCCCGAGGGGATGTTCTGGTTGCTCCCAAAAGTTCGTCCTGTGCATTGCATTGGGCAGTGTGTGGGACAAACTTATA
>BNST01000121.1:0-95780 GCA_019650275.1 Xylocarpus granatum | reverse complement strand
AAAGCTTTCAAATGAGTACTTATATGACAAACTTAGAGTTTAATTGTTATGTTAAAAATACATATATCTTATTTGTTTACTGTGCAAATCCTAGAATCGGTGTCGTGCCTTTGAATTCGAAGTTGTAGCGCTGAAGCTTCACCTTATGAAATTTTGATACTATAGCACATTTGTTGTACATCCTCGCAGCAATGAGCAATCTATCCCTCAATTTTGTAAGTCGCTTTCGAACCCTCAAATGACTACTAAATTGAATAATTCAAAATAATTAGAATGCTTAAAAAGTCTAATTTATTTTTTTATCCACCAATCATAATAATTTGGACATATATGTAATTCCGAATTTATTTTAAAGTTATCTTATTGATATAATTACTAATTTGCCCTTAGTTTAATGATATGTTTTTCTAAAACAATTTTGAAATTTACCACATTTTTATTACTGTAACTGTCTAAAGTAAAAAAAAATTATAATTTTTGAGAAAATAAAATCAAAAACTTAAATAAATAATACATAAAATGCACTCGATAAATGTTTCTATATGCATGATACGTTTTAAACATGCTGGGGATGGAAGTATAATGTATTTAAGTAGTTTCGAGAAATTTTGGCATGAATTACACATTATCTAAATTAGGTGTTTGGTTATTTTGGATTATTGTTTAATTTTAGGATTGGACTTAATTATGATGTCTAGAGATTGATAATGGGGTGTGTGACAACGAGGAAAACTTGTCATGGGATTTTTTAGCATGAAAATCGGTAAAATGGCAAGAATTTTTTATGTTAAAACAAATTTTTACGGGTTTTGTTTATATTACATTGAATTGTAAATTAAGATGTATTTTGAGACTTAATTTTAAGCTTACGGGTTGTATTTGAGGCTTATTTAAAATTTTGTTTTAAAGACTATTAATTTGGATTGAATTTGGTATTGATAGGGAATAAAACATACTTTCGAAAATTTTGATTTCTTTATAGTTTTCATGGTTTTACTAAAAGTAAAAGCACTTTTGAGCAAATTCTTTAGAGAAAAAATTGTACTAATCTTCAAAAGCTTTCAAATGAGTACTTATATGACAAACTTAGAGTTTAATTGTTATGTTAAAAAATACATATATCTTATTTGTTTACTGTGCAAATCCTAGAATCGGTGTCGTGCCTTTGAATTCGAAGTTGTAGCGCTGAAGCTTCACCTTATGAAATTTTGATACTATAGCACATTTGTTGTACATCCTCGCAGCAATGAGCAATCTATCCCTCAATTTTGTAAGTCGCTTTCGAACCCTCAAATGACTACTAAATTGAATAATTCAAAATAATTAGAATGCTTAAAAAGTCTAATTTATTTTTTATCCACCAATCATAATAATTTGGACATATATGTAATTCCTGAATTTATTTTAAAGTTATCTTATTGATATAATTACTAATTTGCCCTTAGTTTAATGATATGTTTTTCTAAAACAATTTTGAAATTTACCACATTTTTATTACTGTAACTGTCTAAAGTAAAAAAAAATTATAATTTTTGAGAAAATAAAATCAAAAACTTAAATAAATAATACATAAAATGCACTCGATAAATGTTTCTATATGCATGATACGTTTTAAACATGCTGGGGATGGAAGTATAATGTATTTAAGTAGTTTCGAGAAATTTTGGCATGAATTACACATTATCTAAATTAGGTGTTTGGTTATTTTGGATTATTGTTTAATTTTAGGATTGGACTTAATTATGATGTCTAGAGATTGATAATGGGGTGTGTGACAACGAGGAAAACTTGTCATGGGATTTTTTAGCATGAAAATCGGTAAAATGGCAAGAATTTTTTATGTTAAAACAAATTTTTACGGGTTTTGTTTATATTACATTGAATTGTAAATTAAGATGTATTTTGAGACTTAATTTTAAGCTTACGGGTTGTATTTGAGGCTTATTTAAAATTTTGTTTTAAAGACTATTAATTTGGATTGAATTTGGTATTGATAGGGAATAAAACATACTTTCGAAAATTTTGATTTCTTTATAGTTTTCATGGTTTTACTAAAAGTAAAAGCACTTTTGAGCAAATTCTTTAGAGAAAAAATTGTACTAATCTTCAAAAGCTTTCAAATGAGTACTTATATGACAAACTTAGAGTTTAATTGTTATGTTAAAAATACATATATCTTATTTGTTTTACTGTGCAAATCCTAGAATCGGTGTCGTGCCTTTGAATTCGAAGTTGTAGCGCTGAAGCTTCACCTTATGAAATTTTGATACTATAGCACATTTGTTGTACATCCTCGCAGCAATGAGCAATCTATCCCTCAATTTTGTAAGTCGCTTTCGAACCCTCAAATGACTACTAAATTGAATAATTCAAAATAATTAGAATGCTTAAAAAGTCTAATTTATTTTTTATCCACCAATCATAATAATTTGGACATATATGTAATTCCTGAATTTATTTTAAAGTTATCTTATTGATATAATTACTAATTTGCCCTTAGTTTAATGATATGTTTTTCTAAAACAATTTTGAAATTTACCACATTTTTATTACTGTAACTGTCTAAAGTAAAAAAAATTATAATTTTTGAGAAAATAAAATCAAAAACTTAAATAAATAATACATAAAATGCACTCGATAAATGTTTCTATATGCATGATACGTTTTAAACATGCTGGGGATGGAAGTATAATGTATTTAAGTAGTTTCGAGAAATTTTGGCATGAATTACACATTATCTAAATTAGGTGTTTGGTTATTTTGGATTATTGTTTAATTTTAGGATTGGACTTAATTATGATGTCTAGAGATTGATAATGGGGTGTGTGACAACGAGGAAAACTTGTCATGGGATTTTTTAGCATGAAAATCGGTAAAATGGCAAGAATTTTTTATGTTAAAACAAATTTTTACGGGTTTTGTTTATATTACATTGAATTGTAAATTAAGATGTATTTTGAGACTTAATTTTAAGCTTACGGGTTGTATTTGAGGCTTATTTAAAATTTTGTTTTAAAGACTATTAATTTGGATTGAATTTGGTATTGATAGGGAATAAAACATACTTTCGAAAATTTTGATTTCTTTATAGTTTTCATGGTTTTACTAAAAGTAAAAGCACTTTTGAGCAAATTCTTTAGAGAAAAAATTGTACTAATCTTCAAAAGCTTTCAAATGAGTACTTATATGACAAACTTAGAGTTTAATTGTTATGTTAAAAATACATATATCTTATTTGTTTACTGTGCAAATCCTAGAATCGGTGTCGCGCCTTTGAATTCGAAGTTGTAGCGCTGAAGCTTCACCTTATGAAATTTTGATACTATAGCACATTTGTTGTACATCCTCGCAGCAATGAGCAATCTATCCCTCAATTTTGTAAGTCGCTTTCGAACCCTCAAATGACTACTAAATTGAATAATTCAAAATAATTAGAATGCTTAAAAAGTCTAATTTATTTTTTTATCCACCAATCATAATAATTTGGACATATATGTAATTCCTGAATTTATTTTAAAGTTATCTTATTGATATAATTACTAATTTGCCCTTAGTTTAATGATATGTTTTTCTAAAACAATTTTGAAATTTACCACATTTTTATTACTGTAACTGTCTAAAGTAAAAAAAATTATAATTTTTGAGAAAATAAAATCAAAAACTTAAATAAATAATACATAAAATGCACTCGATAAATGTTTCTATATGCATGATACGTTTTAAACATGCTGGGGATGGAAGTATAATGTATTTAAGTAGTTTCGAGAAATTTTGGCATGAATTACACATTATCTAAATTAGGTGTTTGGTTATTTTGGATTATTGTTTAATTTTAGGATTGGACTTAATTATGATGTCTAGAGATTGATAATGGGGTGTGTGACAACGAGGAAAACTTGTCATGGGATTTTTTAGCATGAAAATCGGTAAAATGGCAAGAATTTTTTATGTTAAAACAAATTTTTACGGGTTTTGTTTATATTACATTGAATTGTAAATTAAGATGTATTTTGAGACTTAATTTTAAGCTTACGGGTTGTATTTGAGGCTTATTTAAAATTTTGTTTTAAAGACTATTAATTTGGATTGAATTTGGTATTGATAGGGAATAAAACATACTTTCGAAAATTTTGATTTCTTTATAGTTTTCATGGTTTTACTAAAAGTAAAAGCACTTTTGAGCAAATTCTTTAGAGAAAAAATTGTACTAATCTTCAAAAGCTTTCAAATGAGTACTTATATGACAAACTTAGAGTTTAATTGTTATGTTAAAAATACATATATCTTATTTGTTTACTGTGCAAATCCTAGAATCGGTGTCGCGCCTTTGAATTCGAAGTTGTAGCGCTGAAGCTTCACCTTATGAAATTTTGATACTATAGCACATTTGTTGTACATCCTCGCAGCAATGAGCAATCTATCCCTCAATTTTGTAAGTCGCTTTCGAACCCTCAAAGGACTACTAAATTGAATAATTCAAAATAATTAGAATGCTTAAAAAGTCTAATTTATTTTTTTATCCACCAATCATAATAATTTGGACATATATGTAATTCCTGAATTTATTTTAAAGTTATCTTATTGATATAATTACTAATTTGCCCTTAGTTTAATGATATGTTTTTCTAAAACAATTTTGAAATTTACCACATTTTTATTACTGTAACTGTCTAAAGTAAAAAAAAATTATAATTTTTGAGAAAATAAAATCAAAAACTTAAATAAATAATACATAAAATGCACTCGATAAATGTTTCTATATGCATGATACGTTTTAAACATGCTGGGGATGGAAGTATAATGTATTTAAGTAGTTTCGAGAAATTTTGGCATGAATTACACATTATCTAAATTAGGTGTTTGGTTATTTTGGATTATTGTTTAATTTTAGGATTGGACTTAATTATGATGTCTAGAGATTGATAATGGGGTGTGTGACAACGAGGAAAACTTGTCATGGGATTTTTTAGCATGAAAATCGGTAAAATGGCAAGAATTTTTTATGTTAAAACAAATTTTTACGGGTTTTGTTTATATTACATTTGAATTGTAAATTAAGATGTATTTTGAGACTTAATTTTAAGCTTACGGGTTGTATTTGAGGCTTATTTAAAATTTTGTTTTAAAGACTATTAATTTGGATTGAATTTGGTATTGATAGGGAATAAAACATACTTTGAAAATTTTGATTTCTTTATAGTTTTCATGGTTTTACTAAAAGTAAAAGCACTTTTGAGCAAATTCTTTAGAGAAAAAATTGTACTAATCTTCAAAAGCTTTCAAATGAGTACTTATATGACAAACTTAGAGTTTAATTGTTATGTTAAAAATACATATATCTTATTTGTTTACTGTGCAAATCCTAGAATCGGTGTCGTGGCTTTGAATTCGAAGTTGTAGCGCTGAAGCTTCACCTTATGAAATTTTGATACTATAGCACATTTGTTGTACATCCTCGCAGCAATGAGCAATCTATCCCTCAATTTTGTAAGTCGCTTTCGAACCCTCAAATGACTACTAAATTGAATAATTCAAAATAATTAGAATGCTTAAAAAGTCTAATTTATTTTTTATCCACCAATCATAATAATTTGGACATATATGTAATTCCTGAATTTATTTTAAAGTTATCTTATTGATATAATTACTAATTTGCCCTTAGTTTAATGATATGTTTTTCTAAAACAATTTTGAAATTTACCACATTTTTATTACTGTAACTGTCTAAAGTAAAAAAAAATTATAATTTTTGAGAAAATAAAATCAAAAACTTAAATAAATAATACATAAAATGCACTCGATAAATGTTTCTATATGCATGATACGTTTTAAACATGCTGGGGATGGAAGTATAATGTATTTAAGTAGTTTCGAGAAATTTTGGCATGAATTACACATTATCTAAATTAGGTGTTTGGTTATTTTGGATTATTGTTTAATTTTAGGATTGGACTTAATTATGATGTCTAGAGATTGATAATGGGGTGTGTGACAACGAGGAAAACTTGTCATGGGATTTTTTAGCATGAAAATCGGTAAAATGGCAAGAATTTTTTATGTTAAAACAAATTTTTACGGGTTTTGTTTATATTAATTTGAATTGTAAATTAAGATGTATTTTGAGACTTAATTTTAAGCTTACGGGTTGTATTTGAGGCTTATTTAAAATTTTGTTTTAAAGACTATTAATTTGGATTGAATTTGGTATTGATAGGGAATAAAACATACTTTTGAAATTTTGATTTCTTTATAGTTTTCATGGTTTTACTAAAAGTAAAAGCACTTTTGAGCAAATTCTTTAGAGAAAAAATTGTACTAATCTTCAAAAGCTTTCAAATGAGTACTTATATGACAAACTTAGAGTTTAATTGTTATGTTAAAAATACATATATCTTATTTGTTTACTGTGCAAATCCTAGAATCGGTGTCGTGCCTTTGAATTCGAAGTTGTAGCGCTGAAGCTTCACCTTATGAAATTTTGATACTATAGCACATTTGTTGTACATCCTCGCAGCAATGAGCAATCTATCCCTCAATTTTGTAAGTCGCTTTCGAACCCTCAAAGGACTACTAAATTGAATAATTCAAAATAATTAGAATGCTTAAAAAGTCTAATTTATTTTTTTATCCACCAATCATAATAATTTGGACATATATGTAATTCCTGAATTTATTTTAAAGTTATCTTATTGATATAATTACTAATTTGCCCTTAGTTTAATGATATGTTTTTCTAAAACAATTTTGAAATTTACCACATTTTTATTACTGTAACTGTCTAAAGTAAAAAAAATTATAATTTTTGAGAAAATAAAATCAAAAACTTAAATAAATAATACATAAAATGCACTCGATAAATGTTTCTATATGCATGATACGTTTTAAACATGCTGGGGATGGAAGTATAATGTATTTAAGTAGTTTCGAGAAATTTTGGCATGAATTACACATTATCTAAATTAGGTGTTTGGTTATTTTGGATTATTGTTTAATTTTAGGATTGGACTTAATTATGATGTCTAGAGATTGATAAGTGTGTGGCAGCATAATCCGGCGGCTACGCTTTCTCCCACTTAAACAAATACATTGCCAATATGGTGGTAAGCAGAAATTTCTTCACAACAAGCATGGTCAGTGACCAAGTTATCAGTCACGCCCCTTCTGCTTTTCCATAGAGATACTTAATCTCCGATTGTCTTATCAAGAATCATCCTATCATCCTTCACCTACACATCACAAAAATAAATTAGATGAATAAAAGCAAACAAGAATACAGTTCTGTTCCCAATGATTTGTGTTCCCTTTTTTTTCACTTTTTTTTTCTTTTAAGTGTCGTTAACTACGGCAGTGAAAAATGTAAGCCAATGTGTATGTCTTGAGCATAAGCTACACTTCTCAGAGCAAACATCAAACCAAGTCAATTGATATTATTCCCTATCAGAAGCAATGACTGAAAAAAAAACCCAATCGCTTCTGAACATTAGACAAAAACATGCACAAGCCAGTAAGAAATTTGTATACATATAGAAATACTGGACGTGCATACACCAACAACGATGCACAGTTATATGTGCCTCAACTGTGGATGAAAGAAAGAGTCCAAGGACGCATTTAACCTAAAAAGCTCACATTCTTACAATAATGAGAAAGAGGATTCATAGCTCTTTTCTTCCCATTCATATCAAAGTAATGGATGAAAAGCATAAGACATAAACCACTAATGGTATAGTTATCACAAAAATTTAACCTGATAAGTTAAAAGGATGAAATAAAAACGGAACTCCGTTACTTGAAAAGCAAAGCCAGAACGTGTACATTTTTAATAAAAGAACCTTCAAAATCAACCAGCAGTATCAGATGTTAGCTATGAAGAAAGAGGTGCTTAGCTCCTTTTTGCTGCTTGCATTTGGATATAATACTCTTAAATTATGATGCTTCTGATGTGTCCTGGCCCCTGTGAGTCTTTATTATATTTTCAATTGATCTCGGGGGAAAAAAATGTTCCTTTCTCTCAAATTGTTCTATTTTGTGTCAAGTTTGATTGGTTTTGCCTGTTTCTGTTTTATAAGTTTTTCTGCTGAAGTCTACGAGGGAACCCGCTTTTGATTGGTGTCAACCATAGAAGGTGCAATAAACCTGGAATTTATCTTAATTAGAGTTTCAAAAAAATCAATTTACTTAATAATTAAATTATACAAGAGTTAGCTGGTTTGAACTCTAATCCTCGAGATTTGTCACCAAACTCCGCCTGAATGGTAAAAATAATGCACCCATCAATTTAGAGTCCATTAGGTATTAATTATCCTTTTACTGAAATATGAGAAATAAAGTTTTGATCACCATAAAACACTACCGTCAGTCAAACGGTGGTTGTTGAAAGAATCGCAACGGACACCGTTCTATAGACAATTGATGATGGATAGAGTGATAGTAACACCAACCTATAAATCAACCGATGATGAAGAGTATCCTCCCACTCCCACAGTTTACTGTGGTCGAAATTTTAATCTAAATTTATAGAAATATATACACACACATATGAGCTTGTTATCAAAAGTCTGTGACTGATTGTATAGATGATGAAGCGAGCATTGCACTGATGTCCTTGTTAATTCAAGTAGATATAATTGATAGTGAATTAATAATGATGGTAGAAAATTTATAAAAATTAATTAAATAATAATAATTAATCCAAATAATACAAGAAAAATATCAAAATACAAATTTAACACAACCTCACATCAAATATATTAGGGTTATTAAATTAATCACAATCTAATACAATACAATTCAATCTAGTCCATTTTTTAATACAGTCTAGTACATGTCATCAAACATGTCCTTCAATGTCATGTTTCTTTTGGTTATACATTAGGCAGGCATCAAGACATCACCTCTGCCAGTAATATAACACAAAAATGAATATCATGTGACATTAATCTATGAAAAGCAGAAAGCATAATTATATAATTCTAGCAAATCATCAGGATTTCACAGCCAGCACACCAAGTAAAAAGCTTGAAATACACTGACCATCAAAGAGTGAAAACAAGATGTCTTAGAATACCTACCAATCATTTTGCCTTCATTTCCCCATAAATGAATTTTAGTAAGAATTGGAGAAACAGCACTAAATCTAAGATTACAGGCTTCTTTGTGTACACCCACAAGGTTAGATAACAAAAGGTTCTTGTAAATAAACCAGACAAAATCCCAAAGATAATGCATTAAAATAGCCTAGCCACACATTAGGCAGATTTCACAAAATGCTGGGACAGCAATTTGGCAATCTCCAAGAAGCCAACCGTGTCTTTCCCATCGAAAACAGTCTTCAACTTCTCATCACATCGAATCTCCTTCTTGTTTGCAGGATTCTACAAACCATAACATAAAATTAAAACTTAAGAACAAGCATACATGGTCAAAAAATAACAAGACCAAAAATGGTACTATATATCAAAGTAAGCCCATGATTATAACAAAGAAACAATGTTTCATACAAAAATGTTCACAATAACTAGGGAGATCATTGAGTATCAAACTTATAGGAAAATGTGGTTTAACAATGGATTTTAAATAACCCCATCTACCCAGGAAATTGTTACGACCACAAGCCAAAGTTTGACCAAAGCAAAAGTGAAAACTTAGAACAATGATGAAAAAAAGCTAACAAAGGATTCTTGTCATTTGATAAATTCATAAAAATTTCAACTTTTACTCAAAGAAGTTTGTTACCAATAATTATTGTGTTGAAAAAAGATTGTCACTTGAACTCAGCGATTACAGACACTAAAAAGAGGCACAAGGAAGGACAAGGTATGAATTATGGTATTGTATTTTCTTGCTATTTTTTCTTTTGCTTTCAGTTTTTCACAGGATAGAATTAGACCTTAACTCCTTTCTTTATAGATAGTTGTGGTAAACTGCTATAAAAACTTGCAACATTGTAAAGATAGCTTAAATAACTATATCAAGAATAATTAAAGTTATCATCAAGAAAAAAACTGATTTTTTTGATTATTAAGAATCTAATGTTATGACTATAAAGAATCGTTAGAAATATAGGGAAAAAAAATCAGGTACTTGGCTCCATTTATAATGAATTTTTATCATTTGTAATTGTTAGAGTAAGCCATTGTTAGTTTTAGAGCTCTAAATCTCCACGAGATGATACATTTTCTCAACTTTTTGGGCCTGAATACAATTCCAACAATGATCAACTAAATGAAATAAAATAAAATCACTTCGTTTATTACTTAGCCAAAAAACTATTTTCTTTTGGGAAAAAAATGATAAACGTAGTCTATAAGATCTCAGGATGAAAATCTAATCCATACACAATATTATATAAGCAAAATAGAAAACTATCAAGCAGGTAAGTAATATAAATGAAAACAAGAAACAGCGGTGCAAGTAAACAAGAAGCCACGAACAGTTCAAGCTAATAGATAATCGGGAACAAGAAACAGCCAAAATATTTGAGAAAGCCAAAAACTTTATTAGATATAACAAAGTACAAAACGGGATGACCTGGAGATTGTGGAGTTTGATATATTGCCAGACTTTCTTGACAGCCTCGGAGCGAGATACTTCGTTGGCTCCAATAAAATTTTCCAGTTGTGGAGATACAGGAACCACTTTCAATATCCCCTTTGGCTCTTTGCTACCAACAACTGAAGAAGACGACTTGGCCGCTGCCATCAACACCCGAAAATTTCCAAATGCCCTTGTCGCCATTTGGAAACTCTTTCTTGATATTCTTTCTGATTTTTGATAAAAAGCAGCAGTCACTGTGGCCAAAACCCCAGAAATTGCAGATGGCAGGCAGGGGTTTCCTTCCGGCAACACGAGCAGGAAACTGGGCCTTAAATACCCCGAAACTGACCGAGTTTTGAAGATTTTGAGACCGGGCTCATGTTGGACTAAGAAGACTAAATTACCCTCTGCAAGAGGGCAAACAAAATAAAATATTTATTTTCACAAACGGCGATCCGTATTACATTTCAATCCAATGACAGCGAGAAAATGTTATTTTATTATTCTCAATCTTAACTATTGAGCTGCCCACAAATTTGAATCTCAATGAAATCAAAAATCCCCCATAAGACATTCAGCAATAATCATCGCAGAATCCACCCTTATTAGCCTTGTGATCTTGGTCAATGATTCATCCCGAGGAGACATTAAAGATACCCGTTGCATGGTATCTCCTTTGATCGAGTTCTTTCCACAATCCACAAAACTTACTAAACTTTCTATGTTGAATGAACAGATAAAGTATTGCATTTTTTTAACAAATACCAAGCTTGCTGATAATCTTCAGTTTTCACTGCAGTGAAATAATAATGGAACAAACAGAAAATAACTTAAAGGAACTCCAAAAAGTTTATATTAACCATCTGCCTGGATAAACAACACATCGTTCGTGTCATGACTCCAGCAATTCTCATTTTAAGTATTTAGACCATGCACCTAATCTGTAACTACGAGTTCAAACAAAAATGTCCAAGAAGAAACGTTTAAAAGTGACAAAAAGACAACTTAACTATCTACCAGTTTTCACAAATTGTCCGGACATCAATTTGGCAATCTCCGGGATCCCAATTCTGTCTTTCCCCGCCAACATAGACTTCCAACTTCTCCTCACCAAGAAGGTCCTTCTTCATTCCCGAGTTCTGCAAGAAATCATCAACGACATGTCACAAGAAAATTTTCATTCATGAAACATGGCAAAGGAAGAAGAATATGGACCACTCATGAAACAATTAACAAAATACATGCATTGAAACCTTCCCGCAATTAGGATACAACTGTTTGAGTGAACAAGAATTCTTTTAGTTTATGCCAATAGTTAAAGAATTTGTCTAAGTTTAGACTCTAAAACACTACGGAGAGAGTAAAAGATGTTTTATGCATAAATTAAAAAATCAATTTAACAAATTAAAATATTTTAAATTTTGTTACTCCCTAAATGAATAAAAAACAAATAAATTTCTAATTATTCAATCTCAACTTATCATAAATAAATCCTAACAATGTATTCAATTAAGATAATCAACAAAATATTTAAGTAAATTTGAAAACATGAATTCATTAATAAATCGAAACCTTATAAAGAATTTTTTGCAGAACAAAAACCCTTTCGACTATTAATAAACCACCTAATAATTTATTAGAAAGAAAGAACTTATAACAAAAATTTTTTCTAACAATAACTCATTGTAATCCCAGTAATTAAAATTTTAATTATTTTCTATTTTTATGATTCTCACTAGAAATTGTTAAAAAATTAAAATTTCAATCATCAACACATTGCAGAACTCTAAAGACTTACAATTATATTATTTAAAGAGAAAAAAGTTTGGTGATTATTACTTCAAAGAACAAATAATCACAAATTATAATAAACAAAACAAGATTTGTGATTTTAGGAAGTAAATTAGGTTAGGAAGGCTAAGGAATACTCAAAGGAGAGTCTTTGCTCACAGAATACAGGAAAACATAAAAATAGCCATGAAAAACCCTAAAATTATGACTTGAAGGTTTATATTTTTCACAAGGTCACTTGAGTGAAGGTCGAATGGTCTGTCTAGGTAAGTTGGCTAGTCGAGCAGGAGTCAAACGGAGGTCGAGCGCCAAGTCTCTAGAAGGCAGCTGCTCGAGTTGAGCACTTCAGGCTGCTCGAGCACTAGTCAACTACAAGTTGAGCGCCAGCTCTCTGCCTTCAATTATTCAATCCTACTCGAGCACCTATCAAGTCATAGTCAAGCACTGGGCCTCTGGAATGTATGGTTCATACAACTCCACAATCCAATCAAACTCCAAGCTTCATGCAACTCTACAAAACATTCAAATACTAAATTTTGTTCACAAATGAGCAAACCTAAAAATCTTAACAGTTATAAACGAAGGTTATTGCTTTTGCTGATGTTTACCAAAAAATAAGAGGACGGCAGAAACTTCTCTGACAGCTTCCTGACTTCATGATTATGGCCATAAGTCCATACATACATACCAATTCAATTGAAAGGCACAACGGTTTTGGTTTGGCCTTTGCCTTTGCCTTTAGCTTTGGAAGAAGATGCAGGTTGCAATTTTGGGCCACCGCCCTTCGCCGCCATCACTGCTTTGCTTCCTCCCCTTGCTGCCATCTTATTTCCTCGGTTCTGATTTGCCTCCCCATTTTAAGCAAGTGGTTGAACTTTACGGGGGCTTATATGTTGTTTAAAGAAAGTTTGTGTATATTTTAATTATTTATTTTTAATTCTGATTTTTGTTTCTTTTTTTTCTTTAATTCGGTTGTTAAAACTGGCAATCACTTGTTTGTAAAGACAGTATCTTTTTTTGTTTTTTTAAGAAAAATATATTGTTTGTTTAAATAGGATCCAAAACATTTAGCATTCCATCAACTAACCCCTCTAACCTTTTCCTAGGCCCCCAATCTCTCCCTGTTGACAAACCTCACCGTTTCCCTCGGGTTTGACATAAGGTTATCAAAAATGTTTTAACGTTTGCACTAGCTACGATTTGAGGCTTACATAAAATTTGTTGTCTGTAAACAAAAATAAAGAAGAAAAAATGAATGCTGTAGTAAATGATCTGAGTTTCGTGTCAATAAACCAAGAGACCGAGATTCTCAATTAATATAGTACAAGGACAAGCAAGGCCCTTTGAGAAAATGATGTTATGCATTTGTATGCATATACAAAACTAGCCGGCAAACAAAAAAATAAGGGATCCCTCAGCGTCTTCCCTCTTATGGCTAGCCCCATAATCCCATCCCATCTGGACTCCTGTTGATGATATTGGAATTAATGATGCCAGGGTGGTTTGATTGTATAATATGTCCAGCGGAATGATAATGTTCATGCAAACTCTAAGAAGAATACTGGTGTCTGCTCTTCTCCCTTCTAAGGTGTCTATCGGAGTAGTGACCTGTAAATGTATAAGAATGCTTTTGCCGGCTCTTCTCTTCTGTGCTGCCTACTAGAGTCAGAATCTTCAGATGAATGCAAATGTTTGCTTCTTCTCTTTTCACTTGCATGATGCCTGGCAGCCTCATCTCCACATGAAAAGGAATGCTTTTGTCTACTCTTTTTACTTCTATCATGCCTATCAAAATCTGAATCTTCAGGCCAATAAGAATGCTTTTCTCTGCATTCTTTTATCATTTGAAGGCCACGAGAGTTATCTTCAGATGAATAAGGACGCTTTTTCCCTCTCTTTCTAGTTCTACGATTTCTGTTAGAATCAGAATCTTCTGATGAATAGTAGTGCTTGTGTCCTTTTTTGTAAAATGCCTATCCCATTCTGAATGATTGGATGAACTTGATTTGGAATGGCTTCTCTTCTTTTTCTTTTTATGTTTCTTCTCTTTCCATTACCTCCTGTTGCAACCATTAGAAGATGAAGACAATCCATCTTCCTCAGAAACTCTTAATTCTCTATCACTTGGTGATGTCTGCTTCATGCATTTACCTTTCCTTTTGGACTTCCTTTTAGGTTTGCTTGACAAGCTGGTCAACAAGTCAGGAACATGTTGTCCCCAGCAAGAAACCCTAGAATTTTGGGGGAAGGGAAAAGATAAGTAGAATGCCTAATTCAAAACTATATGATTAATGAAAAAAGAAAATCAACACTTTTAAGATTTCAGCAGTTAAAGGAGGGCATGTACCCCCATATTCATGAAAAATGTCCTCTGCAACTATCTGCTGATTGGGATCATCAAGTTCAACACTCCACCAGGAGGACTAAAATTTCCTGGTCGTCACTTAAGCTCCCATTAAAGAGGTTGCAGGGAAAATGAGAGCATCAGCAGGAAGCCAGCGCACCCACTTTGTCAGAAACGAGAACAAGGCAAATAAAATTTTTTAAATAAAGGTTAGCAACATATTAGTGCTTGTACTAGCTTCGAACACAGCTGCAGAACAAGTCAAAGCTCTTTGGCAACTTTGACACCTAATTATACAGATTAGTGGCACACTTCCAATGCATATTTATTTCTAGACTGCCTATTGGGTTTTTCTGCTTCATGCACAAAAAGAAGCTATTAGAGATTTCATATTTCTGTTTATTAGTTAGTTATTTGATTGATACACTAAACAATTTTCTGCAACCATAACTATTTTAAGATAGTTTATAGTGCCACAAATACACCCTGTAAGATAGCAATTAAGAATCTACAGCCATGTTTGATAAAGCCAGTGCTCAAACACATTTTTATTAGGCACAATTCTATAGTCCAGGTTAAATCCTAACAACCTTTACTTAATATACCAAAAACAACAAAGAAGGAATACCCACCTCACTAGGATCTACGTGGGCCATGATAGCAGTCAAGGGGTCATTGCTTTTCAATCGACTCTCTTCATTAGGCCTTATTGCATCCTTAAGAGGATATTCACGATCACCACTTTGGTGCCCATAATTTCCACATCTTAAACATTTCACATTTCTCACTTCAAAACCAAATGGTTTTACACTTGCAAGGGCACCTGTCTCCAACCTGATAATTAATTAAAGCAACTGCAAACAAGACTTCAGTACAACATAATAGCATTTGCAATGATACTGCATAACTACATTCCATAGCAAACAATTGAAAAGCCACAACATTGACATTGGAACTCTTGGAATAACTAAGTATATTACCATGTCTAATACATATTAGACCTCCATAAAACATTCCAAACAAAGCAGACAAAGTCACAAGAATCTCCAATCTCTCACCTCAACCAACAATGTCAAAGAAGCTACTATTAACTAAGATTAGTGAAATCCATGCCTAATCTTCTTAATATCCTCATAAAGATTGCAAAATTTATTAAGCAATTTCTAAAACTTTTTCATATCAATTTGTGTTTAACATTGCTTACTTTTCAATGTAATCCTCATATAATTTGATTTTTCTTTTGCCTTTTATGTTTTTGGATTTTGATCCGTAACGTTTGAACCTACACCTACTTAGTGCTTGTCACAACCTTCTAAACCTTTTATATATAAAAGAAATCACTTAAATCTCATTGAATAATGGAATACTTCTTCAAATGCCTAAGCAATAGTCACGTACATGTCAAACACATAACTACAAAGAAATTTAGCAGTATAAAGATGCGTATTACTCTTAAGAAATTGATATTACATAACAAATGGATGTCGGCATATTCAAACATACCGTGGAGCATTTTTAAGGATTTCAAACTCTTCTTCAGTAGGTAAAGGACGCCCAAAAACATCTTTTGGCCTTGGTTTCTTTTTTTATTCACCCACAAGCTTAGATTCTGGTTGCCTAGAACAGAAAAAAAAAGAAGAAGATTTTACTACACCTTCAGAAACAACAGTTACAAAGACATTTTCTCAAACTAAACAATCAACACAAAAACCAAAATTCAGATGCAACAATCATAAGATCATACAGTACATTGCAGCCGAGCTGGTTGTTACCGTTTCTTCCTCTCATCGTCAAGGTCCGCAGCCTTAGCACTCGCCGCATTGTAACCAGGTGGACAAACATACATAAAACTAACATTTTGCATGGTCTCCATCTACCCCGAAGCAACACTATTTACTTGCAACTCCAAAAAACAAATTTTAAAATTTTCTATCTGCGGTTTTGAAAGAGTTTGTCTTAAGTGTTTTGTAAAAGTTATACCTTCTCCTTGGCTTTCTTGGAAATGAGGGCTGTCTGGCGAAAGAACTCCTGCTGTTGAGCATACTGAAAATAATAATAAATAAATAGAAATAGAAAAAAATAATTTAGAATAAGAAAGGTGACGAAAAAGAAATAAGGAAAAGAAATGGAATGAAGAGATACTTAGCGGGCGACTTCTTCGGAACGGCGTTGACGCTGGGAGTGGAACTGTTCGGCGATCCATTTACGGCGTTGGTTAGGGTAAGAGAGAGGACGCCATGGCTTATGGTTTAAGTAAGAATGGCTTCATGCGGTTCCTGATTTAGTCTTGTAATCAACTTCACCTGATGCTGACGGCAATTTCTTCAATCTGTGGCCAAATCCTACTTCTCCCTCCGTTCTTCTGACAAGCAAATACCAGTTCTATTTTGTACGATAAATAAAAACAGAGGAGCTTTTTAAATTGGTGTGGGCTTTTCGTTCTAATAATTATTGGAGCATTGCCATTAAGACCCCATTCTTACTAGAGTCGGCTTCATAAAAGTCAGAGCTAAAAAATAAATTCATAATTTAAACACTTCTGTTACAACAACTGTGGATAAGAATAGAATACATCAGGCAAGTCATAAAATAAAAAATTTAAAATAATTAATATAATATTTAAAATATATGATATACAAAATTTAAAACTTAAAATTAAAATAATTAACATAAAATTTAATACACATAACATAAAATATTTAAAATATAAAATAAATTTTGAATAATTAATGTTGAAATTAAAAAAATTAAATATATTTTATATTTAATTTATAATAGTTAAATCTATGATATATTAATAGTATTGTAAAACACTAATACAATATAAATAATATTAAATTAAATACATTTTATATTTAATTCTCATAAGTTAAACTTATAATACAGTAATAATATGATATAAATAACATCAAAGTAATACCATATAAAAATGTTGATAAATTTATATTAAATTTAAATTTTAAGTATAATAAATCTATATAAAAAAATATAATTATTTATTTTTAAAAAAATTATTAATTCATTTATTATTATTTTATAAAATCGCAACTCTTTCTGTTTAAAGTTTTTGAGTTATGGATGGTTGTACATTCCTCTCTATGAAAAGAAGAGAGCAAAAGACCTATACTATATATGACATTGCCTCTTTACACGGCAAGACACAAGAAAAAAATTGTCAGATTTTAGTCTCTCAATATCTTGCAACTTTTCAACAAATCACATTTATGGGATTGTTTCATAAAATCTCAGCAAATAAATAGGCTGAATTCATCACAAGAAAATGATAGTCCATCCCTCTCTTGACTTGTCCAAAGAAATATATATGGTAAATAAGAAGACACAAGAAGAAATGCTAGTTTCTTACAAGTAACTCTACATAAAAAAAATGTATTATGTTTGATTAATCTCTTGATTTTGGAGAGAAAACATGTCCTCTCTGGTAGGTAGTCTTGTTAATTGATGCATCTTTGTGAATGAGAGGTTCACCATCTCGAGTAACATGAACGAAAATCCCTGGGCCTGCTTGTCTTTCTTTGTAGGATGCCCAAGTTACCAAATAAAGACCCGCAATAATTAGACATCCGCCTAAAACACTGTCCAGGTGTGAAAAACATGGAGTAAGCTCACACTAGCTTGGGTAGTAGAAGCTCAAGGAGACAACAAATCAAATTCCAAATTTATATTGTTAAGTTAAATATATAACTATGCTAATCCAATAAAGAAAAACGTTGTGTATACAAGTCAAACATCTAATTATACCAATTCAATAAAGAAAAACATTGTGTATATAAGTCAAACATCTAATTATACCAATACAATAAAGAAAACCATTGTGTATATAAGTCAAACATCTAATTATACCAATCCAATAAAGAAAAACATGGTGCATTTAGTGCATAAATGAAACTCATGGTAAGAAAAGAAGTTTATGTGAAGTATAGATAGGAGTAGAACCTTCCCAAATAGATAGGGCTTCCGAGGAAAATCCTTGACAGAAAGGCAGATGCAGCAGGTTGAAGCGGATTGTAGAGTGCAACCAAAGCTGGCCCCAAGATCTTGTTGGACCACGTCAAAAGTCCATAATTGACGGCAGATGCAATTGTTCCCTGGAAAAGCATGGAGAATTTGTTAAGCATTCCTTTCACAAAACACAAACACAGAAGAGGCTGGCAGATTGAGACGATAATACTAAACAACTTCTCAGATCTAGATGGACATGGAACTCAAAATGGGAATAAATTAACTTTTTTAACTTTAAGATAATGTATGTATAACACCTAGAAACTTACTGCATAAATAACAGCAAGCAATTCAGACTGTGTCAAACTCCAGTCTGTTGACTCACTCATCGTAAAGAATGCAGTCATTACCATCAATACAGAACCAAAAAAGTATGAACATGCTGTCACAGAGAGGCTTGATGGATATTGCCTTAAAACTGGTGCCTGTGAAATTTTCACCACAAGAAATTAAACATCGAAAGAATATAACCTTCAACGAGATAAAGACGTAAAGATTATGATACAGTTGCTATGAACAAGAATGCGTGAGCAGAAATTATCAGTAAATACATGACAAGGATTCAGCTAAACTCAGTAAGAAGTCACATAGCAAAGCTGCACATATATAAAACACAAAAAGACTTAAGCATGACAAAATCATATGGGGTGATCTAAACTTCCAAAAGTTTAATGGTTAATGCTGTATGTCACTCAATGGCCTATGTGTAGTAAAGAATACAGCAGGCAATAACTTGTCAACCCATTTTGACAATCATTATGCAAGAACTGCTTTCAGAAAATGAAACAGGATAAGGACAGACAAAATCATTCACTTTCTAAAAGAAATGTACTTGCTTCCAAATAGTCCACTTGTGAAAGCTGAGAAGCAAAAAGAAATAATTGATAAACATAGTGACCAAAGTCAGTGAACAAACACCCAGTAATAAGAGTTAAAATACTTGTGGTCAGAAATAAAGAGATGCCACAAAAATCCTTTTATGCAGAAAGTACCTCTAAGAATTAGACAGCAGATGTTCTAAATCTAGCTTAGAAGCTAATCAAAATTTTCTGCCCATTAATGCAATACAAGAAGAAAAAAAAACCAGAACTGCCGTATAATTAAAGAGGTATAACATAATAAGGTAGTTCAATTTTTCATTGTTTATTATATGACACTGCATATGATCCTGGAATTTTGTCCTCAATAAATAAAGGAGATTCTATTTTTAATATCAATCACTGCAATGTCCCCAGTCCTTCTATATGCCATGTATGAAGATTATATAGTATGCTAACATCAAATGGAAAATCTTATCAAGAAAAGCCAAGTTCTTATGTTGATGATCCATGCAATTGAAGCTATACATGATAGTAAATAAGGCAATGACACAGTTTAGCAAACAAAAAGAAGATACACAAAGCATTATCTAAGCAACTGATCATCTTAAATTTTCGTATTTTCACTTAAAAAGCAAAATCCAGTTTTCATCCAAAACTTAGTGTATAATCCAGTACCTGAATGGCTAGAAAAGCAGCCATACACATACAATTCCCTATTAAGCATAAAACTCCGAGGTGCCAATTATCAAGTCCAAACTCCACAAAACTAGACATGAGCCATCCAGCAGGCTCTGGTTGACCCCTTGCAATTATTTCAGTTTGTGGTACAAAATCTTGGTTACCATATCCAAATAAAGCTGGGCCGCGGAATAGAACCATTAATAGAGCACCAGAAACACAAATGAGGGTACCTCCAATCTTTGCTTGACCTTCAGTTTTGAGCAAATTCACCCTTTCTGTACTGCATGATCAGTTTGTACATGACATTGAGCAAGCAACATCCAACATAATACATTTACTGATTTGCATGGATATATAAAGGTACAATATCAGTTAAATTAAAGACAAATAGAAATTTGTCACTCACCCCATCATTACAGCCAAGAGAAATGTGAATACTGGAATTGAAGGCTGTATGGCAGCAGCATAAGTGGGATTGGTGTAACTAAGGCCAATAAGAAACAAAAGCTGGTTCCCAAATATCCTAATCAAATGTAATAAAATTAGTAACAAAGCCAGATAAATCTTTTGGCAGGATTAGGAAGCTATGACCAGTCACTCCAAATAGATCTTTATAGAAGAAAGACTTACCCAGTTAACCCGAGAAAGAAGAATGACATCAGTAGGCGTCTGGAAATTGGTAGGCGGGTTCTTCTACAAAGAGGAAACAATAAAGATTTCAAGATACCAACTTTACCTATAATATGCCACACATAAGCAGTAAAAAATAAGTTTAGACAATAATTAAGTAGCAGGATCCATTTTCACAGGACAATCTATGAAAAGATATAGATTCGGACGTTCGGTAAGATACAGGAGAAGGATAGAAGCTTGAACACTAAATAAGATGTTGAATTCATCTAATTGCTATCCTCTATTTATTTTGACATGTTGAACATAAATGTTAGATTCAGAGCAGAGCCCACACCCAGGTAATGCATATACAAGCAGAACATTCGTGGTGCTTCTTTACTTGAATATACTCGTATCAATACAAATTTAATATGCTGCTTATCTGTGGAACCACAGCTGGATTGAATATCTGAATCCAACAGCGCTACTAACTGGGAAAATATTGTCTTTCACAAGAGTCCATCTCAAATCATAGAAGAAGAAAAAGCTAAAAATCAATACTCACGGTTCAACTTTTATTGTTAAAAACCGAACCTTGATGAATTGTATCAAAATCACAGTGACGGACGTGACAAGTAAGTCATACTCAGAAAACAATCAAAACGTCGAGAAGAGTAGTTAGTAGAAAGAGAAGAGTACTTTTCACGAACATAGGCGATGGGAGCAAGAATGGAGAGGGCAAGAAGATCCCGAAAAACACAGAAGACGAGCTGGTTGACTCCAACATTGAGGGCTACTTTTGTAATTACGTGATATCCTCCATTGAACAATTGAACCAAAGCCA
This sequence comes from Xylocarpus granatum, assembly GCA_019650275.1. NCBI lineage: Eukaryota > Viridiplantae > Streptophyta > Magnoliopsida > Sapindales > Meliaceae > Xylocarpus > Xylocarpus granatum. The sequence goes on along the minus strand of BNST01000121.1, from coordinate 74,131 downwards.
TCGCTCCGTGTGCCTTCCATACTTCTCTCTCCATTAACGCCCCAGTTCCGCCAGCTATTACCGTTGCCGCCGCCATGGCTCCGCGGAGGAATTTTGGTAGGTGGTATTTCTGGTTCGTGTTTGTTGTTGTGCCTAAAAGAACAAGATATTATCATGGCATGTTAGAGAATGAGAAGGGAATTACATGTGCGGGCGTGGGCTACGCTTAATTCTGCTTTTGGTAATTTTGTAATTATTATTATTATTTACATTTTTCTTGTTTCTCGGGTTCTCCTAAATGGGGTCTCCGTCTCTGCTTTAGTTCCAAAAAATACCACACGTTCGTTAGTGGATCAATTCTTTCATTTCTTAACGTTGGTCAACCTCGAAATCACTTCACCTAATTTACAGCTGCAAGGTTTTTCAATTGATCATGTGATTCTCTCTGTTTTGTTTTCTCGCAAAGTCATTACCCGATTTTGCAGAATAGAAGTACGATGCATTGTTTACGCACCCTGTTCTCGGTCTTGAGATACGACAGAGTCGGCGTCTCGGTCGAGTCGGCGTCATATAAGACAATCGTGTTTAATTGGAAAATCTTTCGACAAGAATTACAGAAACCCCCATTTGAAACTTCCCCCAAGGAAAGCACATTTATTTACCTAAACAGAATTCACATTAATAATAATAACTATTATCATCACATCAGCAGCAGCAAATAGTTCAATCACTCAAGAAAACACAATTTCTCTTTCTTTTCTCCTCACTTGGAAAAAGCTACTCATCCACAAGCTATAATTTAACGCCGCGACGCCCGAAAGACAATACAATGTATATGATTTTTGAACTGTTATTGAAGCATTTCTATTTAAGAAAAACCAAAAATAAAAAATAATGCTCCCCAAAAATTAAAAGCTTCTCAACTTCATATTCCCAGAATAGTCCTGATTTGATCTGGAGGATGCCTTGCTAGGGATTTTGGGTCTGGATAGCTATTCTCGGGAGCCATTATTGCCTCGTAAATTAGACCATAAGCTTCATCCAGTGACCTAGCTACCTGGACACAAGCTTCAGAACGCAACCTTGGCATCTGCATGAACTCAAATTCAGGCAGAGAGCAGTCACTTCCCAAAATAAGCGCAAAGAAAGACTTTAAACTCGCTGAAAGTGATGCTGGAGAAGTGTCTTCCATCTCTGCCAACAGGGGCCCAGCTACTCCGTTCCTACCCTCTTTGCTAAGTGAATTACAGAAGTGAAGCATCTTCTGCAACAAGCCACGTCTTCTTAGAATGGCATCAACTTCTTCATGTACCAGAATACGCATGTGATTATCTATCATCAATCCAAGGTTCTTCACCAATTCAGTAGCAACTTCATGACCGATCAATGGTTGTTGGATGGCACACAAGCAGTTGATTAGGAACACCTTAGAAGCAGTCTCATTACTCTGCAAAAAACATAGACCAGTTTAGGATGCAAAAACTATCAAGAATTTACAAAGAAAGATAACATTATATCATAAATATAACAAGCAAAGGTCTCATGCTTAGATCCCAACTAATGCAGAATATAAATGGGGATTCTTTAAAGGTTGAGGCCACTGATATTTCAACATTAGATCTCCACAACTATGGCTCAAACTATTTGCATGCATATACCAAGAACAACTTAATAATAACCAAGAATATCCTGAAATTAATACAGAAAATATAAGATTGGCAAGCAGCACCATATAGAGAAAACAAGAAAACAGGCGAGTAAAACACCTGTGTGGAAGGGGAGGGGGAGGGGGGAGCTGCTATTGGACAAGATTACATCACCTGATGATTTACTGATGTGGCCATAATCAGAACTCAATCTTCTTCTTGATGAACGTTCAATTCCCTTGGACTTGTGTGCCTCTGCTGCTTGTTCACACATCTGCAACAACTGGACCGAATGAATTTAATCTTATTTCTAAAATTCAGTGGAGAAAAATAGATTTTCACCCATTTACTAAATTTAGTAAAGAAGAAACTACTGCAGCCCTTTACAAGGTAAGCATCAGCATGGTTTAAGATCTGAATTAAAATTTACAAATAACCAACTTTATTTAGCCCATATCTAGTTCATAATCACACAGCTTGGCTCTACCCAATTTTACTCTTCAAATCATTGGAAATATGGAATGAAACATCTTTATCCTACTTCTGTAAGCAAGATCTGTTTGTAAAGCCAATATATTCATAATACACACATAAAAGAAAAAAACCACTGCACATTTTACAAATATCTGACAGCAGTAAAAGCATTTATACTTTGTAATTTTTCAGTATCATCCGGCCAATAGTTCACCTATGTAACTGAGACTCTTAAACATCAAACATGGACCACCTGGGTAATAGGATCAAGCAATGCTGATATAACCAGTTCAAAAGTAGGTTTTTTTCCTGAAGCAGGAACCATCATACTGTTATGGGTCTCAAGTATTTCAAGCAGTAGAGAGACTCCATCCCTCACAGCCGGTGGTGGAGAAAGATCAACAGCAACAAGGGGAGGATACTGTAAAAGCTTTTGTCTTTGACTTTTCGGAACGCCAAAAAATGCTTTTTGAGCAGTGTCCTTCAGCACCAAAAGAGTATTACGTAGCGCTGTTTCTCTTCCAAGTAAATCTGATATCTACATGAAAACAACCAGTCAAAGGATAGAGAGTGTTGGAGACAACTGTAAGAATACAAAAGGAGAAATAGCGCTGAACTCACAGTATAGCTATAAAACTCCAGGGCATTACTGAGTTTATATGCAATTATAAGACTAGGTTGAGACTGCAAAACTTGTTCAACTCTCACTTTTAATGGCCGGCAAACTCCTTCAAAAATTCTATCCAGAACAAATGTAAGGTCTGGATCTGTCTTTCCAGAGTTTGTCACTCCTGGAGAATTGGTTGGCAGTTAACCCAGTGCCTAACATTGCATCTGGATCAAGTAACCCAAGGACAAGCTCCGGCTCAGATGCCAGTGCCTGCTTAGAAAACAACATATGATGCAAATATCTTTTTTAAAATATAATTACATGTGTTAAAAAGTATTTAGCAATTTCAGAAGACCAGAAGTTTAATCAAATAAAAAAGGTCTTAGTCTCATCACACCTGATGTAACCACCAGAGCATATCTCCCACATATCGTAAGGGATCATGAGCATGCACTTCTATTAGTCTTGGCAGTCCACCAGGCCCTCCGCGTGTAAGAGCACTTATAAATCTTCTAAATAATGCATTATGCCTCATATTCGCCACCTGTATAAGCAGTGAAGTGATAAATGACAAGCTCCCAGAAAAACCATCAGGTCCATACCATGGTTCAGTTATTTTACTAAGCTTAGAATTGAATACTCTTGTGCACAGTATTTGAAAAGAACAGGCCTGTCCTTGCGACAGTGAACTGCAGCTTTCAAGAGCTCACCAACTTCAGGATTCTCAGTGTCACCCTGTTTTTGACACTCTACCTGAACCCACCTAGAAGAAAGTTAAAAGATATATATTATACTACCTATTCAGACACAACCCAAGGAAAAAATGAATGTTGAACAAAAAAGATTAAACAAAGCAATTAACAGTTTTATTTACAAAAGAAAAAGAACCATCCTAGAAGTTGATATTCTGAAAATCAGTAGATTGCAACAGACCACAGTACAAGAGCTGGACCGAAAGAATAGATGTGAAATACTAAATGTAGCTTCAGATTGCTCTATCTTAAATTCTAAGAAGCCTTATCTGTGCATATGTATGTATTTTATAAAATATATTTCATTGACAGCCATAATAAGATAGATTTACCTGCAGAGGTGCTCGTATCATATCCATCAGCTCCAAACCTGCACACTGTAACGATTCCTCAAATGAATGACAATTATCATAAGCATTCACTAAATAAAAAATAAAGAAAAAGAGAGGCGTCTAAACAAACAGAGCAAATTTTAAATACTAGTTAGTTGTAATAAGCGTATAAATATGAGAAAAATAATCTTCGATCGAGAACCTGAAATTTAGACCACATAAAATAAAACTAACAAGAGTACATAAAATATTAGGTACCGCAAATACACAGCTTTGAATTTGCCATTGAAGTGAACTTATATCATATGATCACAAAGGCAAATCCAAAAATAGAAATCTCTACAATGAAACTTGGATATACTTTTTCTAAAGAAAATATGCTGCTCAAGAATCTGTTATATGACACATCCACAAGTGGAATCCATCCCTGTTACAAAGAGAGCAAGGAGAGAGAATGTCATATGGCATCAGAAGATTTATTTCATTTTAAAGATAGAATGAAAGCCAAAATGTCTTAAAGCAGCCAAGAAGCCTTCTTTTGTCCAAGAGAGTGTCTTGACAGTGAATAAAGTCTTTATGGATTGCTGATTCAGTTTTAAAATTGGTAACCCAATATTTTCAATGACGTCCAGAGTCCACAGGGTTTTGTGTGATTATTAGGAGTTTAATCAATTGAAACTAAGGTTTATTATGCAAGTTCTTAATTTTTTGGTTTCACAAATACTAGTCATCTACTGATAAGAAACAGTCGAATCTTCTTATACATGCCAATTTAGAATTCCAGGAGCTTAGCAAGGTCTAGATACTGTTTATTGCTATTGTTCATGTCTATTCACAACATTGCTTTATGATTCTTCAAGCTTTCACCATCAAACAAATTTATTTTGAAACTCTAATCAAATCTCAAACCTTAAACCCCTTTTTCTACAAATTTAAATTCTATAAATAATTATTTTTCAAAGTTGTTCTACAGTGGGAAGAGAGGAAAATTTTACCTGGTGATGTGTCATCAACAATACTTTGCAGTTGGAATGAATTTCTTGAACATGAGAAAGCACCTTGAAGAAATTTTCATTTAGCTCCTCATCTCTCAGTGCATTTATCTACCAGGGAAACAAACAATACAAATGAATACAAATAGAGTAAACGAACTGAATTTGCATTATAATTGAGCAGCATGATTAAATTCAAAACAAATGGTTTAAGATCAAACCTCTTCACTGGATAGCTGATAATCACGAAGAAAACATGAAACAATCTCCTGTCTTTGTGTGTTCACTTCAAGTTCCCGTTTGAGTCTCTCTCTTGTTTCAATGATATTCCCAGAAGTAGAATTACAACCGTTCAATGCCCTCTCAATCCTGTCATGTTACAAAATGCATCAAACATTGAACAACTCCTTTCTTTACTCGCAGCAACACCTAATGTAAACAAAAAACAGAACAGAACACATAGCTCAGGCACCATAAGATAGCTCCCAGCTAACTGCCGCATGTTAAATGCTCGACTGAGTTAAATAACCTTCATCTTAATTAGAGATTTCACACATTCATGTACAGCTTCTTCCAATCAGAAAGGAGTATAGTTTCAGTCTCAAATGGAATTGAAATTTTGCACAAACATTTCATAAACATGAAAAAGGATCAAAATTTTAATCCTTAAACAAAACAAGAAAGAAAGTACCTATCACAGCATTCGGCTAGAGCATTAACCTCCTCCTCAACTTGATCCAGAACCTAAAAGCAGAGAAGCAATCATAACCAAACAAAAAAAGGAAACAATTAGAAACAAGAAACAAAGAGCGAAGAGAATTACTTGTTGAGCGGAATGGGAGGCTTGGAGGAAGTCGTGATTGATGGAGAGAGAGCGCTTTTCAATGGTGTATCTGAGGTGGCGACGTGCCTGAGGGGTGTTATCATTGTAGAAAATAGAGAGTGTTTTGAGATAAGCTAATAGATCTGGAGTTTCGGTCCTTGATTCCAGCACCTTCCTCAGCTTTCGCGATAACCCTGGCGCCAATCCCACCGTCCCCATCTTCAATCTCTACCAATTCCTGCCGTGATTCCTTCCGTATTCACAATAACTTGCCTGTAAGTTTCGCAGAATGGGCTGGACTAAAAAATCATTAGCTGGGCGGTAGGATTTCCTGCTGGATTAATCTATGTAGACACAGATCAGTTTCTAAGAAGGTTTCTGTTCAAAAATAACTTTCGGCCTAGTTATGATGCTTTCAGAACTGTCTCCAATGTATGGAATCACCATGAACCCAGCCACCGTTAGTTGGGCCCTGTGATTTCAGCTTGGTCTCACTATTTCTGCGAGGGCCAGCTTGGCAAGGCACCTTTTCAAGCCTCAGAAGCGGACTCTTTGGAAATATGCAAGGTGTTGTTATCCCATTAGATGTTGTACATACCTAGGGGAACCTTAAACCAGCTGCTGTGAAAGTAGTTGTTTACGGAAGTTAGTGAGAGTGAAAAAGAAAGAGAAATATTTAAGACGGAAGAGAAATCAATTGAATGGTTTGAAAAATATAAATAAAGATTTTAAGTAAGTATAATTCGTATTATAAATGATATTGTTGTATGTTTAACCTAATCAGATAATTTGTAAGAGGTTTAGGGATTGAATTTGAATCATTTTGTGTGATGATATAGTGATTAAAAAAATGTAGTTTGACTATATAAAATAGGAGATTTTTATTAGCACCATCTAAATATATAATTAATTTGTATTCTTTTTAATAAATGGTGTGTTTGCACCAACATGTGATAATCTCCTTTTGGAACAAAGTGTAACTATACTTCAACAAAGGAACTAAATTAAAAAATATTTAGGAAAAATTTTTATTGAAGAAAAGTAGAGTAATGTGATTTGTGTGTGTATGCATGCAATAAGGATGAGATGAGAGTACCCTCTAATTCTGCGTAAACCCCAAATTTGGTTCACTACACAATATTAAATATGTACATATATAGTGTCTCATTGGTGTTGCTGTCTCTTGTGAACATCTTCATATGTACTTCTTTGTTCGGAATGAGTATCATGATGATCACATGACAAAAGTAAATAAAAATGGTCTCAATAAGTTTTGAATTATTTATTAATATCATATTTTGTTTGTTAATTATTGAAGGCTATTTCCATTCTTCATTTCTAATAAATCTTGCTGAATTTAAAAAGAAAACCCAACATGATGTTGAATACAGCTCGGTAATTTTATTTGCCCTAAAGAATTGTTGCTTTTGTTCCTTATATATGATAGTTGATGATACACAAACACACGCACAAGTGGGAGCTAGCTATATATGGGCAAACCGACCGCTTAGGAATGGATGGGATCTATAATGATTATTAAGCAATTAATTTAATTGAAACTTTTGGTGTGGTAATGTCTCATGCTTACGTGAGAATGAAAATGCATACTAAGAGAATGAAGCAGGTAAGCAATGCGCGTGCTTTACATATAACAATATACATTAACAAAGATTTCCAAGCCATACACTAAATAATGATTTCAATCAATAATTATCATTCCCTTCCACTTACAACAACCTAAGAGCTCGCTCTAGCTAGATTCATATATAAATTTATTTTCTATGTTACCAAGTTTTCTTGTAATTTTTTTACTCCTCTTGATCGATCATTAATCACTTTCACACTAGTCAATCTTACTACGCAAACAAATCAACCTATAAGCATCCATCAACAATTTTAATTATATACATGTATATATCATCACAAATTTCTTCAACAACAAGAACGATCATTCTCTCTTTCTCTCTCTAGTTATTTCAATATATATATATATATATATATATATATATAAAAGAAAAATGCGTTGATGATAATGGCGATGACGAAGAGGATAAAGTGGGTCTGGTGTGGTGTTGGGAGTACAATTAAAGCAAAAGAATGAATGGAACAATATGCGAAGAGAGAGAAGAAGCACACGCGTGGTTTGTGGATTCGGCTCTCTCTCTCTCCACAGAAAATCTTAACAAGCCTGCCTCTACCTTCTTCCTTTTAGAATTCATTCTTTGGCATATATTTTTTGTACTGATTGCTTACATGTCAATCTCCTCCTCCACATCATCTCCACTAACTTAGATTCATTATATATATATATATATATATATATATTACTATGTGAATGATTCGCTTTCTTTCTCTCTTGATAATGATAACATATATTGGCAATTTGTTGTGATGACATGGGGTTTGGTATCAAACACATGCCTGTGCAATGTAATGTGAATCACACTCACTACATACATCATCTATGAAAAAAAGAAAGGAAGAAAGATGGATCTATTGATTGAGACTAGCTCTCTCTCTCTCTCTCTCTCTCTCTCTCTCTCTCTCTCTCTCAGTCTCTGTAAATGATCCATCCATCCACCATACATGGCTCAGCTATGGTTTTTCTATTTAATTGAAGCTAGAATTTTTCCTCTTTTCTAGGAATTAACTTGTCTAGGCCTAAGTTAGGCTGTGAATGAATATAACATACATAGCATATAGTCATCATCTCCAATCACCTTTCGATGGTCTCTTACTTTTATATATATCACTAGCTATAATTTGAACTGGTTTCAACAATAAACATAGTTAATGATTTACCTAACAAACATATACTCATTAAAATTTATTAAATTAGTTTAAGAATAACATGATATACATACATATATATATATATATATGTATTAGTATATATCAAGTTTGCAAATTAAGGAAAAAAATTTTAAAAAATAAGACAAATTGAAAGAGTTTAATAGATGAATCTAAAAGAATTTAAAATGTAGATTATTATTATTATTTAATATATAACCAAAATACAATTTTTTCATGAACTTTGAAATGATGTTGTTTTAGACTCGCCCCGGCTCCCGTTTCTCTTTTTCTTCAACTTTCCATTGTTAATCTTCATTTTAGATATGCAAATGAACTTAAGCATATTGCAAGTTGTCAATAATTAATTAATTACAAGAATTTTACAAATTCCCAAGTGGCATATATCATCATTGTTTAATAATTTGATCTAGTTAACTCTTTTGACATTAATGATATTATAATCGAAGAAGATAATTTAATTAATATGTCAGTAACATATACATAAATACATACATATGCTATCTTATAAGGCAATCAATCGGTCGACCAACTTAATAAAGTAGTCTTCCACTTCCACTATAACATTTGGACTGTTAGATCAACATCTACATATATAGAATATGATATGATTGAAATCATATTGATGTAACACCATAAAGTTATTTTACCTTTCACGCGTAATGTTTTGTGTGAGCAAGAGCGAAAAGGAAGATTTTCAGTGGACAAAGCATGATATGATATGAGTCACACCACTAATGTATGCATGTCTCATCTCATTCATAATTTATCTCAATACATAGCAATCAACTTAGCATCCCATATCGGACTTGAAAGTAACTAAAAGTACACATATATGCATGTAAGAACTTTAATAGTTTTTAATATTGCAAATCTCTCTTTTCATTCAAATTTTTATCACCACATTTTGCTTACGAAAAAATTAATCAATATTTGAGGATTTATAATTTGGTCATAAATAATAATACATATATTTTTTTTATATGATTAAAAATTGAATATTTTTGTTTAGAATTAAGAATTAATAAGAGAAGAGTTAATATAATTATAATGAGTGAAATGGAGATAGAGATGGAATTAAAGACCAAACCACAAAAGACAAGAAATAGGAGAAAAGGAAAAGGAAATCGAATTTCATTCTCATTCCCAATTCTCATTCTCATCATTAATTTCGTCGTGAGATGTAAATGCAATTATAAATAAATATTAAAATAATAATAATGGAAAATGGAAGAAGAAGATAGATTGATAATAAGTGGAGATATATGGATCCAACATAATTGTAGCTGTAGGCTGTAGCCATCCACCAAATGATTTGGTTGTGTAAACGCAATCTGTGAAAGCACAAACCGACACCCGATTTCCGCCACTAGAAACTGGGAGTGCGTGCCACATGTCGACTTCCCAACTCGGTACATAAACTCACCGTGCGACAATGAACCAACCTTACGAACTCCATTTATGAATATGCATGTTCCACTAAAACTTTATATTTATTTCTTGTATTTTAGTTTCACATAGTATATTTTTTAATGTGTGATGCCATTCTTTTTCCTCACATTTTCTTTTTAAAAGTTACCAAATAATTGATAAAAATTATTTCATATATATAAATTATCATTAAATAAGAATGTTTGCTCTTTTTAAAATTTAAATTTAATATAAATTAATAATATTATATAATTTCTTTTATCAATATTAAATTAAAAATATAGAATTTTTCTTTTTAACAAAACTCTTTTTTATATAACCACAAGACATTTATTATAAGAGTACAAATTTTGAATATTGTCAAAAATTTAATGTACAATTTAAACAGTTTGATGATCTCTATATTCACCTCTAAAAGGCATAATCAATACCTTTGAAGATTGTTGATGGGAGACTAACTAAACTTCAAATGTGATTAACTCCAATAGAATCTTTTGAACTAGCTAATAAATAATTTTTTTCCTCACATTGATCACTAATAATAATAAAGTTGCAGTTATTATATACTCACCGTTTCAATATCCAATTAAAGTGCGGGTCCATCTCAAAATCTCAATATAAATCTAAAGAAAACTGTTCTTCTACTATGGAGAAAAAACTAGCGAGTCGCGAGCCAAGCACGTGGACTATATGGGTCTTTGGAATAAACGTAGACAGCATAGCATTAAGACATATTTGATTATATAGAACTATAGCTAGCAAGCTATCCAGCTACTGTTAATGTACATAGTACTATCTATATGCATAACTAGAGCCGGGCAAGAAAAGGAAATTGAAATTTCTACTCGAAAATAATGGATGGAGAAGGATGGATCGAGTGATTTCATTTATTCTTACTAGTAAACAACAGTAGCATTTTGATGCGAACAATCAAAGAGAATCAACAAGGGAAGAAGGGAATGCAATCCTTTCATCTATATATCAGGATAAGAATTAATACCAAATATGAATGAGAATTCGTAATGGAGCTATACTTGTGTATGCGGGTATGCGTGCATGTGTATGTGGGTATGCATGCAATGAAAGAGGAATCTAATGGGAATATGTGAAAATTAAAGCAAAAGGGCAGTAGTGTATATATTAGTAAAAAGAAGTGAGAAGTATGTTATTATATATACAAGTTGGGAAGCAGAAGGGGTGCTCTCAAAATGATGCGCACCTAGTTATGTCAAGTATCCAAAACCCTCCTTTCTTTTCAAGTCTTCTTCTTCGACCATGAAAAAATAAAAAATAAAAAAACAGAGCCTGGCTCCACTTTGGACCCTCCATGCATTTCTTTCATAGTGCTGTCTGCAAAACATATAATATATTTTATGGACAGAAATTGGAATCAGATTGATGGGTTCTTTCCTTTAATCGTTTCTCTCTCTTATTCAGCATAATTATAACAGTAAAATATATAAAAAATAATTGAAAGAAAGAGCGAGAAAAAAAGGGAATATTAAGCGAAGAATTTGCGCAGCATCTAATTACTTAGCGCCCCCACCTTTTAAATGATATGAATATATATAGTAAACTAATAAGAAGCAATGATACATGTAGAATAGTCATATCGAATTTCGGTGATACGAATGTTGAAAATTACAGTGAAATCAAGATCAACAGTAGTTCAAAAAAGGAATAAAAGAATCATTTGGCTTTACCAGGAAAAGCACCACATGTTACTTTCGCTTTTGATTTATTTCGCTAACTCTTTCGACAATGCATTTCATCTTTTAATATTTTCTTTCTCTCTATCGATCTAGCCAGCTAAGTAAACGCATAACTTTAGTTTCTTCCGAAACCAGGTCCCCCACCTTACTTCTTTTCTTTATCTTTCATTTGGGAATATTAATTATTCTTCTCAACAGCTAAGCGATATATGAAATTATATATGAATATACCACGTCACGTAAATATAACGCAACAATTCGGTTAACAAGTTTGGATCAAATTCTGTAATCAGTTTTAGTTTTGACTTGGTACATCAAATTCTCGAATCTGCCGAAAGAGGAAAGATTAACCAAGAACAAGCAGCTTGCTTAGATGATGAAGAAAAAGGAATATGTATATGTGAAGAGAATGCAGTACTGGAAGGAGAGAGAAAAGAATACTCAATGGTGGATGGATGGTCAGAGTCACACTCACACATGCATGCACAGAAGCTAAAAGAAAGGAAGAATATCTGAGAGATTTTACAATTAAGGTTTCACTGTTTGAATTGGTCACAAAATGCACGGAATACAGAGAACTACTCATCTCATCATCGTGTCATTGTCCTAACAAAATACTAAAAGTAATTGAAAATATCCTTAACTTATTAGGGCATACTTTAATGAATTTATACAGTAAGACTATATATACATGTGTACATATATAAGAGTATATCATTTCACTGTGAAAGCAGTGAAGCAAATCAGCATAGGTGTTGCAGCTCAAATATATAATTAAAGAGAGATGTTTTCGCCCTTTAATTAATTTTATTTTAAGTTAGCTTTTTATAAAAGAAAGTGAAATGAAGAATGAAAAGAACCAATTAAGGCCGGCTAGCATAAGCACATATATACGTGCAAAAGCAAAGCAATGAAGGATTTTTTTTTACTTGTTTTTTGGGTAAATCAAATCTTTGTTAACGACAAAGTTAAATATTTTGAGGTACAATTGATCAAGTAGTTGAAAATGTTCCACTTTTCTATCCATTAATTCATTTGTACACAATTTACTAAAAAGATAATTCAATATTGCGGCAGTTAAGATCATATCAATTACATCATCTCCTATAGCCAGACTTTTAAGTAAATTCTCCAATCTTTAAAGAGACAAGGAAGTGGTTAGTACGAAAATGATCAAATTACACTAACAAATAATTAAGAGAAAGAACAATGCAAAGATTTGAAGGTTTTTATTTTATTTTATGGAGATGAAAGTAAAGTGTACGGCATGAAAAGAAATAGTTAATTCGCAGCACGCATCTTGTGGGAAACATCATCATTATTTTCTAGCTAGTCTGTACTCAATTTTTCACATGCGCAGCATGTGTGAACAAAGTAGTTTATGTGTGTGTATATATATGTAACACAAATGAATGTTTTATGTAGATATCACACATTAATACAAAAATGGGTTATGAATTTGAAATCTTAAGGTATTCCACATTTAGGTTTTGGGATCTCCCTCTCCCTTCATAATCTAGGTAATACTTTGTGAGAGATAATGGTGGGAGGTGCTATGATTATCAATTAGGCAATAATCAAAAACTTGCTTCTTTCTTTTTATTTTCTTTTTGCTCAAACTCTGACATGTACACAATTTATACAATAAAACATGGCACAGATTACAAAACTAACAGGTAACAGCTAAAACTCTTGTTATTAACTCCTAATCATGGCAGTTGTTTCTATTCATAGATGATGCTGTCAAGAAAATAGTTAGTAAGAATGTCTGTTTTCCAATTGTGATAATTTGATATCAGATGTGTAATAAATACATGCATTCAGAGGTTATAATGTAGGAACATGATGAGATACTGATAAAAGGATCTAAGGAAAAGATAGATTAGTGGTATAAATAATTGCTAAGATAGAGTTCGGTGTCCCGAATAATTTAAGGGAAAGAAGTGTAGGAGCCCACCATAGAGACTGCCTTGGCACACAGGACAAATCGTCTTGCTTCACTATATATTTATGTGCTCCCTAGTTCATTTTAGGAAGCTAAGACCAAGTTAAAAGGAAAAACTCCTCGACTTCTCTTCTTCCTTCCCCCTAATTATCACTATAATCATCATCACCACTACCACTAATACTAATTACACTAGCAGCAAAACTTTTTTGATCATTTCAGTTTCTAGCCATGCCCCCCCAAAACTGCATAGCATCAAAGCCAGAGAATGGCTGCCATAATCCAGTGAAAGTTCTGACTGAGTCCCAGAACAAGACTCTCCTTGAGTTTCCTGTGCAACCCAAATCACAACCAGTTCATCAGCTCACCATGTCTCCTATAACTCTCAAGGTTTCTTATCTCTTTTAGCAGAAGAATTAAGGAGCCTTCACTTTATGATATATTTATAAATCAGCTTAGTTAAGTGTGTGTGTAATCATTTTAACATAACAAAGTACTTGCTAGCGTACTTGTGCATGGTTTTTGATTTCTATGTTGTTGTCAATTTGCAGTTTGAGGATGTGGTGTACAAAGTGAAACTGGAGCAGCAGAGAGGATTTTGTTGGGGTGGAACATGGGGATCCAAAGAGAAGACTATATTAGATGGGATAACAGGAATGGTTTATCCAGGAGAAATACTAGCCATGCTTGGTCCATCAGGCAGTGGCAAAACCACTCTTCTCAGTGCTCTTGGAGGTCGTCTTAATGGCAAGTTGACCGGAAAAATCACATATAATGGCCAGCCTTTTTGTGGTTCTATAAAAAGAAGAACAGGATTTGTTGCACAGAATGACATTTTATACCCACATCTCACTGTCAATGAAACACTACTGTTCACTGCACTGCTAAGGCTACCCAGCAGCTTGCCATATGACGAAAAAGTCCAGCATGTGGAGCAAGTCATCGCCGAGCTAGGATTAACTCGCTGCCGGAATAGTATGATAGGAGGGCCACTGGTGAGAGGAATATCAGGAGGAGAGAAGAAGAGAGTTAGCATAGCGCAAGAAATGCTAATCAATCCATGCTTATTATTACTAGATGAGCCAACTTCAGGTTTGGACTCAACCACAGCTCAAAGAATCCTGACGACAATCAAACGGCTTGCAAATGGAGGTAGAACAATCGTCGCCACCATTCACCAGCCGTCGAGCAGGCTTTACCACATGTTTGATAAAGCAGTTTTGCTCTCTGAGGGTTGCCCCATCTATAATGGTCCTGCATCTACAGCTTTAGAGTACTTCTCCTCCATTGGTTTTTCCACATCCATGACTGTCAATCCTGCTGATCTCTTACTCGATCTTGCCAATGGTAATTTCTAACTTTTATCCCACTTCTCTCTCAATTTGTTTGTTTACTTTCATTTCAAGTTAAGATAATTGAAACTGGAAGGATTTATATATGATGAGGGAAAGATTTCCTTTGTTAACTCAATTGTTTCTTTGCACATATACTCTATTTTGTTTCTTTTAACATGAAACAAGGATATCAGTTGGACTACTGACAGTGGTGCTTGTACCATTATGTAAATGGAATATAATGAGACCCCACCAACCCAAACTTCCCAATTATCAGTTTGCTTTACTCATTATTGAAAACTCTGGAGTCATCTTCATCTCTGACCAGGGAGGAGTTCTTACATGCCTGTATAAGTAAACACAAATGGGCGGTCTAGTGATTTTCAGCATGAAAGGATGTTTACAATGCCATGAAATTTAAGGAAAGGTCCAAATAATTGCAGGAATAAACCATGATTTCAAGCACTCATCCGAGCAAGGTGAGAGCACTGAACAAGATCAGAAGTTGGTGAGGGAAGATCTCAAATCTGCTTATCAGAAGAACATTTCTACAATGTTAAAAGCAGAGCTTCATAACTCGGACACCAACAACTGTAGCTATATAAAAAATGCTTCTGCAAGTAATTATCTCTCCCCTTTTTTACCTCTGCTCCGATCACCCTTTAAGTTCACACGTCTCCCTATCTTTATTTTCTTCTAGTTTTCAACTAATCTTAAGTTACAACACCGAAATGATGCAGGAAATGACAAAGAAACAGAGCAGTGGTGCACAAGCTGGTGGCATCAATTCAAAGTGCTGCTCCAGAGGGGGTTGCGGGAGAGAAGGTATGAAGCTTTCAACAGGCTCAGAATTTTCCAGGTCATCAGCGTTGCTGTACTTGGTGGACTCCTATGGTGGCACACCCCAACATCTCGCATTCAAGACCAAGTAAGAATTCTTCCCGTTTTATCAATAGGTAGACGATAGGTACATTAGTTTAAACCTAAAATGCAGGCACTAGTCCTGCCAGGGTTTTAAAATCTAACTGATCATAATATAGGTCTCCCAGTATCAATTTTTAATAATCTATTTGGTATGTCAAGATATGAAAACCTTGTGATCTATCTCCAGTACAAACAAGATTCGACTACACTAAACTAACATTCTGTACCCTGGATTTCTGATAGACGCTAAATGAGGCTTTCCCTTTGGATGCAGATTGCATTGCTCTTCTTCTTCTCTGTGTTCTGGGGATTCTATCCTCTCTACAATGCGGTTTTTACATTTCCCCAAGAAAGAACAATGCTAATAAAGGAACGGTCATCTGGAATGTATCGCCTTTCCTCCTACTTCTTAGCCAGAACATTTGGAGACCTGCCATTGGAGCTAGCACTTCCAACTGCATTTGTCTTCATAATATATTGGATGGGTGGCCTTAAACCTGATCCCGTTACCTTCATTCTATCCTTACTGGTAGTTCTTTACTCAGTACTTGTTGCACAAAGTCTTGGTTTAGCCATTGGAGCTATTCTTATGGATGTAAAACAAGCAACAACATTAGCTTCTGTTACAACTCTTGTTTTCCTAATGGCTGGAGGGTACTATGTTCAACAAATCCCAACCTTCATAATCTGGCTAAAGTATTTGAGCTATAGCTACTACTGTTACAAGCTTCTACTTGGGGTTCAATACAATGAGGATGATTATTATGAGTGCTCAAGGGGAGTGTTGTGCAAGGTTGGCGATTTTCCTGCTGTTAAATCGATGGGTCTGAACCATTTGTGGAAAGATGTGTCTATTATGGCCTTGATGTTGGTGGGCTACCGATTGGTTGCCTATATGGCACTGCGTAGAGTGCGGTTGAGGTAAATTTAGCATAGGTCGGCAATCCGTCAAATGTGAAACCTGAAGAATTTTCTCCTTCTTCAACTGAGGAATAATTTTAGGTATTAATGGGAATCTTGTGGGATTTGATCAACTTGCTTGTAAGTTGATGCATTAGCTTGTTATAGTTTAGATAACACTAACTTGAAATTTTAATTTCAGAATAAACTTTTAGCATTCTGAACACAGTGAATACTCTATGTAACAAGAAAGAAAATGAAATATGCTTTTCTCATTGCAGGAAAGATAAAAGATAAGAACCAGACCTTGAATCCCACTAAGCTCCTGCAGAACTGATTCTGGACCATTGTGGGGCATTGGGGCTTCCCAAACCAAAAGTTGCTTTAATTTAATATTTCCTGCAATTATAACGAAAGGGAAAAAGAAAAGAACTCATCAGATAAAAAAAAAGTTTGAATGACTTAGGAAGCACCTGAAAGTGATTCAAAAGAAGCAAATAAAGAAGTATTATGATTCTTTTCACTTTTATTCTGTTTATTTATTACTTTCAGTATAGATAAAGAGATTTGAGAAGAGAAGAATAAATCAATCTTTTCACATTGATGTTCTGGTCAACGGCAAGCGAGCGCCCATGGGTATATCATGTAGAATTGTGCCAACCACGTGAAAATGTTTTCCCAATATTATTGACATGAAAATGAAATATTCAACCGAGAATCAAGAGAAAAGAAACATGGAACCAGACCAGAGAAGACTAGACAAATAACGCCAGATTCCTCACCTCTATACTTCCAACATGCAAAATTATCCACATCATACAATTTTCTAAATTCAATGTAAAAAACAATGAAAAAAAGGAGCCTAAACAGTGTGGATACATGAAAAAATCACTGAAGTAGGTTAGAGAGCCATGCAAGGAAGAAATGTCACTCAAGATCCATATTATTTTCTGCTTCGTCATAGTGCACATCCACACCAAAATTCATCACCCTGAAATAATAAGAAAGGAACAGAAAACTGCCTCCTAAGAATTTTCATAGAGCTCTAGGAAGTGGTAATCTGACTAGGTCAGAGCTTGAGCTAAAGAAACATATAGAAACTAACGAGCTAAAAGTCAAAATTGAATGACTTTATGCTACTGGTGAATTTGGCTCTCTAACAAATTCATACAGCCCGTTCAAAGATTTAAACCAGCCAGTGTGGATCAGAATTTCAAGTTTGCTTGGAATAAGCAAAATCATGAGCAATAAGAGTTGTCCACTATTAGATTTGAGAGCAGCTGAAGTGGAAATAGGCACAAGTTAAAATAACATATTATACTTCTAAGATGAACCAGCGTTGTTTCTAAGAAATCTTAAGGAAACATTTTCCTGTTCTTAGACATGGTCGCTCCAATTAATAGAAGCAAAAATGTTCCTTTACTCCTTTGTCTTTCATGAATTTAAGAATATAGATTTTGCTTATCACAGAAGTTGTAGGATTCTTAGATCAGTATTGGATTTCTTACCACCAACCAGAACGGGCATACTCATGTATGACAAGTGCAACACAGGAAAAGTAGAAAATTTACCAAATAATGGCCCAGACCATTCATCTCAGCGTCCGTGCAACACTTTTACTCGCTTACACGTAAACCAATGAGCAAGGAAAATGATGTTAAATTATTATTACTAGATATAACAAGCCATAATCTGATCTAAGGGCTTAGCAAAACAAAATCTTTCTACAGGGTACAACTTAGAACAAGTCGATAGGCAATGCAGTTGTTAACTAATGCAAACATTTTCAAAATCTTGTCAAGTACTCAACATGATATGAATGAGAAAATAAAAATATAAAAAGTAATAACGAGATATTGATCAGATCACACACAATAAATCTAAGTTATGGTCGAGAGGCACTCCGTGTATAATATACACACTCATTGGTTTATTTTTCACGTGACCGATTGACTATATGTGATTTTTGGAAACAGAAAGTTGCAAAAAAAGGGTATCATTCAATCAACTTAACAACCACAAAGAAAACATCATCTAGGCCATTTGTCAAACAGTTACAATGCAGCAATATCTAGATGTTGCGTGACGTTTGGGTTAATATATAGGGTATTAATCAACTTAACAACCCACACATGATGGCAATTAATGTTATCGATTTCTATAATGTTGCGTGACGTATGGATAAATGTACGGTGAATATTATAATATTGCAAAGGGTCACCTACACAGAAAGCAATGTGCCGTCTACAAATCTACATCTGGGAGAATCCCAGTTTCTTTAACAAATTCACTAAACGACACAGTTAACAATTCGTGAGCCTGTCAAGGCTATCTATGCCGATGTGGAGCTCAACCAAACCAACCAACGCAACTACTACCTGCCTCTATCTCTCTTCATTCTTGGGGTTTGCGGGCTGCAAGCTCCGATAGAAAATGGCTGCTAGACATTGATTGGTAAATTCAGAAACCAAAATTTTTTTAAAATATTAAGAAAAATCTTATAATCCGAGCTTCCTTGAACAAATTTAAAATGTGAATGCATGGTTGTGTTCGAAAAAAGTTGTCAACGCGTGGTTTGTTTTGAATTTCTTCAATGGTTACTCTTCGGTAAATAAAGCTGGTCTCATTATCCGAATAAAAACCGAAGGTTAATGGCTTTAAAGCGATTTTTACTCGTTTTGCCTGCTAAATAAACTACTGTAATTAAAAACAGAAGCTTTGATCAACAAACCAATGCGTGGCGTTCTTGGATTGCAGGAATCCATTTACGAGTAACAAAAAAGTCATAATAGAAATGTCAAAATCAGACTTAAAAGCTAAAACTGGAGATCCAAGACCAGAAACATAACAATAAATCACATTTAACTTTGTTTGCCAGTAAATAAAGCAAGCACTCACCTGACATTACCTGTTATTCTTTGAGTACCAGTCAATCAAATACACTAACAAATTTCTCTCTTTTGAGTCTTTTGAGGCAGAAGAAGCAGCATTAACAAAAATGGAGAGAGAGAGAGGCACGGAAAGCACATGGGGCGTTGGTTTGGGTGCAGCTGCTTACCGGAGGATATCAAGTAATTACAAAAGTGGCTCTCAATGTTGGAGCCAACCGACTCGTCTTCTGTGTTCTTCGTGATCTTCTTGCGGTCTCTCTTCTTGCCTCCACAGCCTACGTTCCTGAAAGAAATTTTCTGTTTCTGCTATCTGAATTTGCAACATCTTTATATTTTGCATTCTTGTAACTAATTTACTTTAGCCCTCCAATTTTCGATTATTTTTTCCTAGTTTTGACAGAATTATTCATTTCTCTGACTCTGATTTTGACCCAATTAATCAAAGTTCGGGCATTGACAATAAAAATTTGCAACTGGAGTGGTAACGTATAGCTTTTTCTTACACTATGATTTGTGACGGACTCTTGTGAATAACAAAATTTTTACACGTGCGGTCCTCCTTAAAATCTATTGTAGAGATAAGGTCGTTAAGAATCATTGAGTTCAATGAAGTTAAAAGGGAGAGGTTGTTATGTGTCTGAACAACTGGGGCATGAGCTGGATACCAGAAAAAAGAATTGGTTAACAATCAATTCTGGACTCCTCGTATATATATTTTTTAGTTAATTGTCTTATTCTTGGAAGATAGAATGTGTCTGAAAAAGGTTCTTGTGAAGGCTTAGAAAACTAAGGTGAAAAGAGTTCTTGAAAGAGCTGATCAAAGAGTGATCATCTTGAAGCCGTTTCCGCTCTGTAATTCTTGATTGTGTAAAAGATCAACAAAAGGATTGTTTGCTTTCTTGGTGGTGGGTGTAGGCCCTAGCGGCTGAACTACGTAATTCTTTGTTCTTTTTGTTTGCTGAGCTAGTATTCTCGTAATCTTTAAATTGCTGAGTTTTTTTGGCAAACTTGAGTGATTGAATCTTTCATTGCTTGCTGGTGATCTGTTCTGGAACAAAAGAGTTAATTGAACTTAGGGCAACTGATCCTGCATCCATCATTTTTGTTGCATGCAAATTCCAGTATGAACGGAATTTCATATGTTCACATTCCACATTCATTTTTTTATAGGGTCGTTAAAGAGAAGATTTGATCATTCAAGTGCAATCCATGTTCTAATTATTGACACAAAGCTGCATTTGACGGTCATTACCAATTCCATGCATTGTGCAAGTTCTTGTTCAATGGGTTTGCACTATAATCAAATTAATTTCATAACTGGACTTATAATGTTACAAGGTTTTGTGTTTAATACTTCCAACAAAGAGAAAAGTAATTAGACCTTGCAGCTGTATCTTTTCTGTTTCTCTAATATATGTAGATGAGTTCTACATCTAATTTATTGTTCAAGGTTCTCTCTTTCTGTATGCCTGAGTCCCTTATTTTTTAGCTGTAAATATGGATCCTGCTACTTAATTATTGTCTAAACGCATTTCTGAGATAAACTTGGGCTCTTGAAATGTTTCTTGCTCTGTCTTTGTATAAGAACCCCTCCGCCTTTGACAAGAGGCCTACTCGTGTGGTTTCTCTTTCTCAGGTTAACTGGGTAAGTCTTTAATTCATCTGTAAAGATGCATTATTATTAGATTGCTTATAGCTTCCAAACATCCAGTTGAAAGAGTTATCTGGTTTTATTGCTAATTTATTGCATTTGAATAGGATACATGGGAACCAACTTTTGTTTCTTATTGGTCTTGACTACACCAATCCTACTTATGCTTTTGCCATACAACCATCTCTTCCAGTATTCACTTTTCTGTTGGCTGCAATGATGAGGTGAGTGAGAAATTTCAACCTTTCCCTAATTTAATATATATTTACCATTATATATCTGTATGGATGCATGAATTTATCATGACAGATGTTGCTTGTTCTATACCATAAACGAGTTTGTTCATGCAGTACAGAAAGACTGAATTTGCTCACAATTGAGGTTGGGGGTACTTTCATCTGTATATCCGGTGCCGTAGTAATGGTGCTATTCCGTGGCCCGGCTTTGTTTGGACACAGTAAAAAAGAATTGGTTGCACAAAGTGAAATAAGTGCAAGGGGTCAACTTGAGCCAGCTGGATGGCTCAGGTCTAGTTTTCTAGAGTTTGGAACTGATCATTGGCACCTCTGAGTTTTATGCTTAATAGGGAATTGCATGTGCATGGCTGCTGTTCTAGCCATTCAGGTACTGGATTATATACATAAGTTTTGGATGAGAGAAATTGCATTTCAGAAGTGAAAATACAGGCTTGAGATGAGAATAATTTTTATGCTCAAATAGTGCTCTTTGCGCTGTGTTTGCAGACATTATCATTTACTGTCATGTATTTACTTCAATTTCATAGACCATCTACAAAAGAACTTGGCTTACCCTGACAAGACTTTCCTTTTGATTTTAACATAATGCATTGTGAGTTAGATCATTTTCATACACTAGTCAGAGAACTTGATGATTGTTTGAATGGTAGCTCTAAGTAGTTTAATAGTTTTTTTGGGATTAAATTTTGGGATGATATGCCATGCCATACAATAAAAAAGGAGAACTTAAATTGAATCACCTGTTTACTGTGATCTCGTTCTTTATATAGCAGTTCTGGTTTCTTTATGGAAATTGAATATGATTAGTTTGGCATCTCTTTGGTATTTTAAATCATGTTACCAAGCGCTTTTCTATTGCCCTTTGTTGCTATGCTCATCCTCATTTCTTGCTTCTTAGTTTTTACAACAAGATCACTATTTTGAAGCAAATACATTTGATTTTAGAAAGCTGCTGATTTGTATGTCCTTCTCCTGCTTACCATTTGTTACTATATTAGTTTCCGAAATCAGTTCCAACATTATTATAAGACTCGTTGACAATTTTTGCGTTGTGTTCCTTACTAACTGTAAACTGATGAATGGCATACAGCTTTAAACTTGTTTTACTGATCAATTTCCAGAAGTTTAGATGACTCTATATGATTTTTTCCCTCTTTATTCCATGTCTTTTGTGAATGTGCATTTTTTGTATTTAAATTACCACCCAATTCTCTAGTGGTGTATTTGCTAATAGTTTCTGGTCGCTTCTTCTGCTTGAGCTACCGTATCATAGCTTTTATACTTTATCTCATTGAAGGTTATACTTCTTATGTTTAACTTCTTGTGGCAAAATTTCCAGGCGTCTGTTTTAAGGAAATATCCTGCCAGCCTCTCTGTTATAACATGCTCGTACTTTTTCAGTGCTGTATTGATCGTAATCACAACATGCTTTATGATCAATTGGTAAACAGAATGGAGTTTGAAGCAGTCTGAATTATTAGCAGTCATATACGCGGTAAGTTCCTAGATTTATTTGTGTTTGAAATGAAGAAATTCTTAAAACAAAAATTCTCCATGCTTTTCCAGGGAACTATTGCATCTGCTACCATTATGGACTGCTAACATGGTCCCATAAGATCTTGGGGCCAGCTTTGGTCTCAATTTACAATCCACTTCAACGTGCAGCATCCACCATTCTGGCAACAATTTTCCTTGGAAGCCCTATCTTTTTGGGAAGGTTCTTCTACTATCCATCCTTCACTTGCTTCTTGCTTACTATGGATACATGTTTTGGGATTCAATTTGTTGTCTTGTCACCTTGTGCTCGTAGCACCATAGCTAGTGTGAGCTTAATTGGTGTTTTTTTGCATTTAGGCATTGTTTTTGGGGGATTTCTAATTGTTGTGGATCTTGGTCACTTGGGCATCCTACAGAGAAACACAAGCTGCACCGGTGATTGTTGCTCGAGTTAATCCGGCTGCTGAGCCTCTCATTCACAAAGATGATCCAATTAACAGAGAGGATAGACAAGTTTTCTCACCAAAAGCAAGAGCTTAGGCAGGAATAATGATATTTTAAAAGTATGTTTAGAATTGAGGTTTTAGTTTTTAATTCAAAATTAGTACCTATATCCGAAATAGGTGTGCCATTTCCAAACACCCTTACCCAAATTAAGCAGAAGTGCATCAGTTACCAACATGATCTATGTAAAATTATCTTGATCATAATTTGATGTATTTTAAAGTTCAAACATACGCCATGAAGTTATCATTAATCTTAATTTGATCTGTTTTATTTACCGATGAGTGAAATTAGCTTTTTTGGCTGCCGTCTTTTTTATTATATATAAATTCTCTCGGACATAGGGATGGAGATGGACTATCATTTTCTTATGAAAAATGCTTTGACCCATATATTTGCTGATATTTTACGAAAACATCTCATTAAATATGATTATCAAGAGGACTTTGTTCGGGCAATTGAAGCTGTTCTTGACCACTGGAAGCATACGTAGAGGAACCGGAAAAGCATTGAGAATTTTAGTTGCACGAATAATAAGTTGAAGACTTCAAACTATAGGAAGACACAGGTGGATATATTTTCTTGTTTCTTGCCCCATAAATAAGCTATGACTAATGAAGACAACTGCAAAACTCCATATTTTAACCACGAAGACAAGTAGAAACCAGTTGATTCTTATATTAAAATGAAGCTGAATATGATGACACTTAACAGAAGTTATATTTTAGTCTCACTTTTGAGTTTAGGAAGTCAAAAATAAACACTCTCTTCCCTGGCCTTTGCAGAACCGGCGCAGGCACGGGTATACATTCCATCATATGTTGCAGCAAGTAACAAGGCAGGAAGACTCAAATCTGCAGAAGCAAGTAACAGCAGCCCAAGGCAGCAAGAATGATGCACTAACAGCAGCAAAGCCGGCCCATTCCACTTCCACTTTCAAAACACAAAACTAAAAAACCTTTGTTCAATCTCCATAAAAGCAGCGAAGGACCCATTCATCAGCATCAGCTCCATAACATGCACAGAAACCAACACAGAAACAAAAGTCAAACGAATGAATTGCAGCAAGCATCAAGGCACCATGGCTCAAATCTGCAGAAGCAAGTAAGTAAATTTGCAATAACTTCAATCCATACCAATTTATTGGTATCATTGATCTACCTACATTGTTACCCATTGCAAAAAGAATTTTAAATCGATAAACATAGCCAAACCATTAGTTCTCTCAAATCATTGATTTATCTATATCGTTAACTAAGGAAAATGCTTTCCCAAATGAATTTTAAATGTCACGCAACTCTCCTCTCAAATATGAATCTGATTTAAAGTTTTTCTACACTGATAAACATAAAAAGATATTGCCATTTAAGGGTCAAAGCTCATTATCGATTTTTAAATAAAGATTACTTCAATATCATTTCAGTATCTGCAGAAGTTATATCATATAATATTTTTGAGA
The DNA here is from genome assembly GCA_019650275.1 of Xylocarpus granatum. Taxonomy (NCBI): domain Eukaryota; kingdom Viridiplantae; phylum Streptophyta; class Magnoliopsida; order Sapindales; family Meliaceae; genus Xylocarpus; species Xylocarpus granatum. The sequence continues at coordinate 49,207 of BNST01000121.1, read as the reverse complement.
GAAAAGAAAATGGGTGAAAATATCATATAATATTTTTGAGAGAAAAGAAAATAGGTGAAAAGAAATTGATTTGGTAATTTACATTTTGAACCATATTATTAGCAATGAGCAAGAAGTTAATCATAAATACTAGTGTGATAAGTTTAGGAATAACAGCCTATAGAATATTTTAAAATTTTGAGATATTTTTGAGATATTATGTCATTTTATTATAAATAAAAATAATATATTTTTTTAAAATTAATTTTACAAGTAATATTTTTTTAAAAAATTAAGTATTTTTAAAATAACTTTTAAATAGTATATTTAAAATTTTTTTTAAAAAAATATTATTTTTAATTAATTAATTAATTTCTAAATTTATTATTTAAAATTTAACATTATTCAATCTTATATTTAAAATTATAATTGAAATTAATTTTGGATATAAAATTTTTAAATAAAATATTCAATAATTTTTTTCATTGAATATCTAAAATATTTAAACAAAATTATGATTGTTTTGAATTTTAATATTAATTAAATAAAAAAAGATTATATTCGTTACTTTTATATATATATATAAAAGAAAAGACAAGTTGGATCGGACCATCCAACCAGAGTTGGATCCAATCCAAATTCATTCTGTCGGCCTGTTGGGTAAATGTATGATCCAAAGGACAACCCAAGAAAATAAAAAATAAAAGCTGGAGAACCACAGGTACAATAAAAAACAATATAAAAGGAAAACAAAAACAGGTAGCACATCATGACATAGGAATTTAGGAAACAAATTCACAGGATCTGCAGTTGAGGTAGACCCTGTCTGGGTCTCTCTCCACATTTCCGTTGGATCTGAAATGTTAACATAACAAATCTCTGTGAAGACAAGGGAGAAACCAAAGGGCAGATCACCACTTCACTAGTATCTACACAAACAACTTCTTAGCTCATCTATTTTCCCTTTCGTTTTCCACCGTAAGTATTTCTTTTCCCAACCCTAACCTTCTTTTTCATTTTTCTTGTTTCTCTTGTTTATTATCAATTTATGCTTTTTTCTTCTAGTTCTTGTTTATGGGTTGGTGGGATTCTGGTATTATCATCACTTGTTAACTGCTCATTCGCATTTAGCTTATCTTTACATGTAAAAATCTCCATGTCCTTGCTCAGCTTATGAAATGCTTGTTTGCCTATTAATGAATGCGTTTTTTATTACAAGTTCATCAAATGAATTGAGTTTCAAAAAGCAATGACAACCCGTGATCCAAAATCATTTCTTTTTTATGGTAACTCTTTGAAAGATTATCTTTGAGTTTCTTCCTATTTCTGTGAGATGTTAAAAAGTAGGTATTATTGAGACAAAAGGTGCATTTTTTTGCACAGCAGAATCTGTTAATTTGTCTATCTGGGCTTCAAACGTGGGATCATAATTTTTGGCTTTCTGTTACGAAGACTTAGATAGAAAAGCTTGATGTTTAACAGTAACGTACCTGTTGGTATTATCAAAATTTTTTTCTTTGTAATTTACTAATTGGATCCTGTCATGGAATCTTTTCCTGCAGGATTTGTTGAAGTTGATAGCTGGTATTGATTCATCACCACTAGACCAAGCTGGCTCAATACAGATCACATTCATTATGCATGGAAATTTGAAACATATGCAAGCATCTTTTTCCTGTGCTTGGCACCTTGGAATGCGCTTACGCAAATCCACCTATTTCATTTATTCTGCACAGACAGTAGTGTGATGTTAAATTATAGAAATTCTGTTTGAACATTCTGCCGTACAATATGGTGTTCAGTAGAATTGTAGAAGTAATCTCGGCTGCATCAAGTCGTGTTTCAGCACCACAGTCTTCTACAGCTCCACATATGTCGGCAGGATTGTCAACTGAGGCCAGTTCTGCTCATCAGTTTGGTTTTAACAACTCTGGACAGAAGAACAATCTGCGACTCTCCTCATCTCTTCAAGATTTTTCATCATACCATCAACTTGATTCAGAGCAGGGTGATCTTGGTCTTGGATATGATAGGTGTGCAAAACAACCTAAATTGTTACAAAGAGAAAATGAAGGATCAAGTTTTTCGAAGGAAAAGGCATTGCCTGGTGGAATCCCAGCGGTACGCAGGAAGTGGGTTAGAGTTTTCTTGGTTCTCTTGATCCTGTTATTGTTTTTTATTTTAGTGTATGTGGTTTCAATGTATATTTATTCTAATTGGCATCAAGGAGGGTCAAAATTCTATGTTGTTCTTGATTGTGGAAGTACTGGAACTCGAGTTTATGTGTATCAGGCATCTATAAATCGCAGGAAAGATAATAGTCTGCCTATCTTGTTGAAATCATTAACAGAAGGCCTTTCTAGAAAGTCTAGTTTACAGAGTGGACGTGCTTATGATCGAATGGAGACTGAGCCTGGGTTTGACAAGTTGGTGCGCAATATATCAGGTTTGAAAGCTGCTATAAAGCCTCTTTTACACTGGGCAGAGAAACAAATTCCTGAACATGCTCATAAGACTACCTCTCTCTTCATTTATGCTACTGCTGGGGTTCGCAGGTTGCCAAACTCCGATTCAAAATGGCTGCTAGACAATGCTTGGTCGATTGTTGAAAAAAGTTCACCATTCTTGTGTCGGAGAGACTGGATTAAGATCATTAGTGGCACAGAGGAAGCCTACTATGGATGGACGGCCTTGAACTATCGCACTGGTATGTTGGGGGCCATACCAAAAAAAGCAACGTTTGGTGCACTTGACTTGGGCGGATCATCATTGCAGGTTACATTTGAGAGTGAGAAACACATGGGTAATGAGACAAACTTAAGCCTTAGGATCGGTGCAGTAAGCCATCATCTCAGTGCCTATTCTCTCTCAGGATATGGCTTAAATGACGCATTTGACAAGTCTGTTGTTAAACTTTTAAAGAGGATTCCAGATGTCACTAATGCAGACTTAGTTAATGGTAAAGTAGAAATTAAGCACCCTTGCTTGCAGTCTGGGTACAAGGAACAATATGTCTGTTCTTATTGTTCTCCTAGTCAAGAAGAAAGTGGAAGTCCTGTGGTTGGAGGAAAAAAATTGGGTAAGGGAGGAAAATCAGGAACTACTGTGCTGCTAACTGGTGCACCAAACTGGGAAGAATGCAGTGCGCTTGCCAAAACTGTTGTCAATTTGTCTGAATGGTCAAATATAAGCCCAGGAATGGATTGTGATGTGCAACCTTGTGCTCTTCCTCATAGTTTGCCACGCCCTTATGGCCAGTTCTATGCTATTTCTGGGTTTTTTGTTGTGTATCGGTTTTTTAACCTGGCTTCAGAACCTTCGCTTGATGATGTGCTGGAAAAGGGTCGGGAGTTCTGTGAGAAAACTTGGGAAGTTGCAAGAAACAGTGTTACCCCACAGCCCTTTATTGAACAGTACTGCTTTAGGTCTCCGTATACTGTGTTATTATTAAGAGAGGGTTTGCACCTCACTGATAATCAAATCATTGTTGGCTCTGGAAGTATTACTTGGACATTTGGGGTTGCTGTCTTGGAAGCTGGAAAGACATTTTCAACTAGGCTGGGGCTTCACAGTTATGAAATACTTCGAATGAAGATAAATCCAACTATTCTAATTGCTATTTTCTTTATTTCGTTGATTTTGCTGGTTTGTGCATTATCATGTGTTGATTGGATGCCAAGATTTTTCCAGCGGTCTTATCTCCCATTATTCAGACATAACAGTGCATCCACTGCATCTGTTCTTAATATTCCTTCTCCTTTCCGGTTTCAACGCTGGAGTCCTATTAACTCTGGTAAGCTCTTCACAATGGTATTGGATGTTCACTGTTAATAATCATCTTCATGGTTTGACGTGACACATTGTGTGTAGGTATAATAAGGTTGGTGAGAGTTTAAAAGCATTATTTCCTCTTAATCAGCATTCAGTTTTTCTTTGTTATAGTTATTTACTTGATTTATTGAAGTACGCTTTGCATTGAACTACATGCCGATGGTTAATTCACTGTGTTGCATGATCAAACATGTCAAAGCTGGATCTCATTTCTGCTATATTTTCAGTCTGTTCAGTATTGTCTTTTCAGCAAGTTTTATTCTCTTGGTTTCTACTTATTAGCTTGTTGTGGATTAGTTTTTCTCTGTGCAATTTCTGAAGGCAATGAAAGCCCTGGTTTTTTAGGGGATGGAAGAGTTAAGATGCCACTGAGTCCAACAGTTGCGGGTTCCCAACGAAGACCATTTGGCTTGGGACATGGTCTTGGGGGCAGTAGCATAGAGCTCATGGAGTCTTCATTCTACCCATCAACTAGCGGCGTGTCACATAGTTATTCTTCAAGTAGCTTGGGGCAAATGCAATTTGACAGTAATAGCATGGGTTCCTTCCGGTCTCCTCACAGAAGTCAGATGCGTCTTCAAAGTAGGAGATCACAATCTCGCGAAGACCTTAATTCTTCGCTGGCTGAGGCACACATGGTGAAGGTTTAGGGCATGCTCTTCCTCAAGTTTTGGATGTTCATTTCTTGTTCAAAACATTTTTTTTTCAATTAAATACAAAAGAAGGCATTAAAGTCTCCTTTTGGAGTTTTGCTTTATCTATTCGTTTGTAGGCATTCTTCTTGTATAATATAGAGCTTTAGTTTGAACATAAACGGACATAGATTATAATCATTTTAACGTTTCTATATATCAAATGTGTTGCGAGCTTTAAAAGAAGATGAATTTGAATAGATGAATGGGAAAAAAAAAGCCTGATGATTATAGAGGCTAGAATTTTTTTACATATCAGTAAGACATCTCAGTTGTGGCAGTTCAAGGGATTAAAAACTATCATCGAGGAAAGATAAAGTTGGCTATTATAACTGTCGTCAAAATGCTGAGAACCCACCAAATTGCAAACCATATTCTCATCAGCAATGGTAGTCAGCTGCAATTTATTTTTAGTGTTTTTACTCGCTTTTTACTTGGTCTGCAATGCATACCGCTACATTTTGTGAATGCTCTCATTACAGCGTTCAATGTCAAAGATATGATTATGGGGCTAATGATGACCTGGTCTTATCATCTTTCGAACATATCTTGCTCGGCAGGGATTTCAGGCATACTCTGCAAATTTCACGACTAACACAAGTTTGCATTCCTTGAGATTCCAAGCCATGGTTGTTGGCCTCATTCACGGGCTAAGTGATGTTTCTATGTTTCGCTACTTCTTGTATCTGGCAACAATTTGATGCCTCCGCATCCTTAATCAGGGTAGCGCCAATTGCCATATTTCAGTGGAGCATCTGTCTATAAAATAGCCTAGGTCAATTATGTCACTTAACATTTAAGTTTTTCCGGCTATTGTCACAGGAAATTGACTGAAATAAGTTCGCACCTGTTGACAATTTTGAAGCTGTCGTATTGGTTACATAATATTGACGGGTAAAGTGATAATAATATGATTGCAGGAAACAATTATAGTATGATACAGAAATCACCTCTCATAATTCCATTTCCTTTCTATCAGCTTGTTTGTTTCAGAAAAAAAATATGTCTGTAATTTAAAAGTGACTTTTTCTCAGCACATTAGAAACTTAGTGCTTATGCATTGAAGATAGTTTGCACTGCATTTTCATAGAACTGACTGGAACGGCCCGAAGAAATTTGACGTCATTTGTCCCTGGAGATACTTACTTATGGTTCTAATTCCCGTGCATTTAATCTTCTTTTCCAGGGCCTCAGGCTCGGCTGATTGAGAGATTGCTATGTGCATCCATTGCCAGACCATGCAATTCCTCCTATGGTGCACAAAATTTTACCAGCACGAAATGAAAAAGCAAGTCTTATTGGAAGCTTTAGAGGTTACAGAGGTCGCTTTCCCTCACAAAAATTGCATGAAGACCAGAAAAGCACCCGCCGAGGGAGCTTGACTACAGCCACAATATCCAAATCCGGTGATTTCGCATCCATTACCATGAAATTTGTTTCTTCTATGTTCTCATCGTCAACATTACGATACCGCATTATTGGAAGTGCAAGCATTTTGGGCTAGAAGAGAATGAGGCCCAAATTAGTTATTTGTCCAGCTAAACCAAGAAAGCAACGACAGGCTTACTTTCCAAGGACAAAATGAAGAAGACGACAAAGAACGCGCAGCAGCTGGAGAACTCGGTTACTATCGTACAGAGACAGGTCATCAATGAAAGGACATTTGGGTTACCTTAAAAACCGGAGATTGCACCATTTGCTTTTAGCTCATGTTTTACATTTTACGACCTGTAAATTAGGTTGCTTGAAGACTGCTCTAGCTTGTGTACTTAACTATGTGAAATGTAATGAAATCGTTAGGTTGGCGATTACATGCAACAGCAAATACTCTGAAATTCAACTCACGCACCCATCATCTTCGTCTGCCCCCGCGTTCGTTGGGTCTCCAGAGACGAAGAACGGATCACCTCCATGGCAATCCAACACATAAATTGTGGAAGCTACTATGCATTCTTGGTTTTCCCCTTTAGCCAAATCCAACTTCACCAACCGTGTCATTTTTGGCATTGGATCACCTACTGCAGCATACACGTACCTGCTCTTTTTCCCTACATATCGTTGATTTATAGCCCCAAATTCCACATTTCTGATTGAAATAGAATCTCTTGATACTATTCTTGTTTTGAGTCAATCCTTACTTTTTCCATCAAACGATGAATAAGCTCCGTTCTTTCGAAAACTTGTTCTATTGATAATACGTTGTCACAATTGTTTTGCCATCGTCTTTGTGAAAAGGGTTGTTACAATATAATCTGGCATTAGTTAGGAATTGTTAATTAGTTAGTTTATATAGCTGGCAATTTATAACTGTAATATACAGCTACCTTCAAGATTTTCAAGGTCAGCCAATTGCTTTGTAGTCTAGTATAAATATACTTGGAGGTAATGGAGAGAGTTTTCATGGGAAATGAAAGCCTGCAAGAGTGAGACTGGCTTCTTGGGAGATAGTATATTGGAGATTTAAGTTTGTGAAGAGCTGATAAATTCTCTTGTTGTTTTTCCTGTATTTCTTGGTGTTGATCAATGAAAGACTTGCTTGTTCTTGCCCGTGGATGTAGGCTTGATAGCTAAACCACGAAATTTTTGTTCTTTTGTGTTAATTGCTATTAGTTCTTGCTTATATCATGATCTTTGGTGCAAATTATCATTCATAAACTTGTTGTTTAGCTAATAGATTGGGTGCTTCGTGAGTTCAGTGATCTAATTGGTTTAAGTTCTTCTAAGATCCAGCAAAGCGGTACTAGAGCCAGAGAAGGAACAAAAGAATGACACAACTAAAGTTTGAATTGGAGAAATTTGATGGAAAAAATGACTTCAACCTATGGACAATCAAGATGAGAGCACTCTTGGTTCACCAGGGTCATAAAGATGCACTTTTCAAGGAATACAAAATGCCAGAAAGTCTAAAAAAAAAGAGAGGAAAGAGATATTAAACAAGGCTTATAGTGTACCGGTCTTGAGTTTGGGAGATGGAGTACTTCGGGAGGTATCTAGAGACACCACAACTGTAAGATTGTGGAAGAAGATAAAAGAGAAATATATGACTAAATCTCTTGTTAATAGGCTCTACAAGAAGAGAAGACTCTATAGTTTGTATTAAAGGAAGGATACTCAATGAGAGATCATTTGGATAAGTTTAAAAGAATTAATCCTAATCATGAAAACATAGACATAAATATAGAGTATGAAGATCAAGCAATGTTGCTACTTAGCTCATTAATTGATTCATATGAATACTTTGTTAATACTCTAACTATTGGTAAAGACACAATATCTATGCAGGATGTGAAGGCAATCTTGAGTTTGAAGGAACTTAAGAAGAAAGATGAAGCAGGAGAAGGAGAATGACACACAACAAGAGGCAGATTAGAGAAAAGGACATCAAAAGAGAATAGCCAGTAAAGATCAAAGTTAAGAACTAAGAAATTCAAGTGTTTTTAATGTCACAAGGAAGGTCACTTTAAGAATGACTGCCTAAAAAGGAAAAGTAAGCAAAAAGAACATAAGAATAACATTGGGAATGTTACAATTGCATAAAAAAACAACTATTCCTCCTATGAAAACTTTGAAATTGCAAAGCTGTTTGTGGCTTTTGATAGTGGTTATTGGATTTAAGTTATTCTTTTCATATGTATCCTAATAAGAATTCATTTGTTACTTATGATCCTAGCTATAGGGGAAAGATTTTGATCGGAAATAATGTCTCTTGTGATATGATTGGTATTGGAATAGTTAAGATTAAAAGAGTTGACAATTCAATAATCGAATTAAATAATGCTAAGTATGTTTTTGGCTTTAAGGGAATCTAATCTCTTTGGGGGAGCTTGGTAAATTTGGTTATACATTTAAAGGAAAAAAAAGGGATATTAAAAGTCATAAAAAGATCAATGGTGATTATGAAAGAGATATTAAATAATGGATTATAAGTACTTAGTAGTGAAACACTACTTGCATTAGCCTCAATGTCTCTTGTGATATTATTGGTATTAGAATAATTAAGATTAAAATAGTTGACAATTCAATAATCGAATTAAATGATGTTAAGCATGTTCTTGGCTAGAAAGGGAATCTAATCTCTTTGGGAGAGCTTGACAAATCTGATTATATATTTAAAGAAAAAAAGGGATATTAAAAGTCATAAAAGGATCAACAGTGATTATGAAAGGGATATTTAGTAATGGATTATATGTATTCAATAGTGAAACACTGCTTGCATTGGCCTCAATGTCAGCAATGAGACTGATAAATCAAGGTTATGGAATCTAAGGTTAGGACATATTAGTTCAAGGCTTTGGATGAGCTAAATGACAAGGTTTGCTGGGTCAGGATAAAATTTATGGACTAGATTTTTGTGAACAGTGTGTGTATGAAAAAACTGGTAAGTTTAAATTTAGAGAAAGGAAACATACAACTAAGGCTATCTTAGAATATATGCATGTTGACTTATGGTGGCTTTTTCAGATAAAATCTATAGGTATAGGCAGGTGTCACTCATTGATGATTTTTTGTAGAAACTGTGGGTGTATATTTTGAAGCCTAAAGACCAAGTATTTAAATCCTTGAAAGGTTAGAAGATGATTGTAGAAAAACATACGGATAGGAAGGTAAAGGCTCTTAGCATAGACAATGGACTTGAGTTTTATAATAAATAATTCAATAACTTCTACAATAAGCCAGGAATTTCAAGACACAGAACTATTCGGATGACACCTGACATTGTTGAGAGAATGAATAGAATAATCATTGAGAAGGTAAGGTGCATGCTAAGTCATTGCAAGTGATTGCAAGTTTTCTAATTAATAGAAGTCCAATCAAAGCTCTAGCAAATAAAGCACCATAAGAAATGTGGAATAGTAGGCTTGCAAAATACCATAATTTGAGAATTTTTGGGTGTCCAGCTTATGCACATGTGAAATTGGGGAAATTAGAGCCTAGAGCATTGAAATGGGTTTTCTTGGGATATTTATAAGGTGTTAAAAGGTTTAAACTTAAGTGTACTAATTTGAACCCTATTAGATGAATAATTAGTATGGATGTGATTGTCAATAAGGAAGCTATGTTCAATGCTAAACAACTAAGTGAGTTAAATGATGATGGAAAGACTCAGTTTAAAAAAAAAGAAAAAAGAAACCATAAGGCATAAAGGTAATACGAATTAAGGTGGAGCCTTAAATAAACTTTGAAAGATGTATAGGAGTTATGAGGGGTAGTTAGAAAGAAAGTCAACAAGAATTAGATGGCTATCATAGAACTGGAGATAAATAGAAAAGATTTGTCACAACACCCATTAGGTATAAATATGAAGATTTAATAACATATGGTTTAATTGCCATGCGGGGTTTAGGGTTTATGGTTTCGTAAGGAAAAAATTTATGAAAAAACATTTGAAGAACTTGTTAAGAATATAGAAAATGACGATGTAGAATCATCCACAGACTTCTACGTTGAGTATGACCTATTTACCGATGATGATTGTTTTAATTTCCAATTATTTGGATCATAATCATTGCTTAAACAGAAACTATTTAAAGTGGGAGACACTAGGCGTCACAAAGATATTTTATCATTACAAGAAGTAAAATAATTTCGGCGGAAAAAAAAAGTTACTTAATGATTATGTAAAGACAAAGCTTCTTTCGATGACATGTTAAAAGATGCTTCGTGATTATAAGAAGGCAAATTAGGTTTCGGTGAAAAAAAAAGTTACTTAATGATTAAGTAAACACAAACATTTTTTGATGATAAATGAAAAGGTACTTCAAGATTATAAGAAGCCAAATTACATTTCAGCGGGCAAAAAAAGTTAACTTAATGATTAAGTAAACAAAGAGCTTCTTTCAAAGACAAGTCAAAAAATTGCTCTATGATCATACGAAGCCAAATTAGAAGGCTTAGTGTTTAGAGTTGAGGGTTTAAGTTTTAATTATTACGATTTAGGGTTTAATTTTTAGAGTGTAGGGTTTAGGGTTTTTAGGGGTTTGGGGCTTAGGGCTTAGACTTTAGGGCTTTGGGCTTAGGGTTAAGGTTTAGGGTTTAGGGCTTAGGGGTTAGGGCTTAGGGTTTACGGTTTAAGGTTTTAGGATTTAGGGTTTAGGGTTTAGAGTTTTAGGGTGTTCGGGTTTAGGGTTTGGGGTTTAGGGTTTACGGTTTAGGGTTCCAACCCTAAATCCACTGAAACTAATTTGGCTTCTTAATCATCAAGATCGAAATTAGAATGAAGATAAAATTAAAAATTAAACTAGAATTAAAATGAAATAGATTGAACTTAAACTTTTAGTTTTATCTTGAAGCTCAACCTGAGTACAATCCATTTACCAATCATGATGCCTTTGATATCTAATTATTAGGATCATAATTATTGCTTAAACATAAAATATAAATAAAAAGCAAAGCTACTTAATCATCAAGCAAATATACTACAAATTATATTTTATGTTTTGACCTAATTATATTTTATGTTTTATTGAGATAGATTTTGCTGATCGTACAAGTTTTGCTTTGTTTTTTGATGGCTGATAAATAGTATCCCAAGTAATAAAGTTTAAGTTCTGATTTATACAAACTAAAAGTAAACTTGATCACTATTACAAATGAAATAATTAAGCATCTTCTTTTCCAAAAGTTATATGCGATACGAAGCATCTTTACTTTTCCATCGAAACATAATTTGGCTTCATCGGATCATAACACATCTTTTGACTCTTCGTCGAAAGAAGCTTTGTGTTTACTTAATCATTAAGGAACCTTTCTTTTCCACCAAAAGTTTCCTCACTTCTTGTAATGACAAGCATCTTTGTGGGATCAAGTTTCTCTTGCTATAATAGTTTGTGTATAAGCAATGATTATGATCCAATAATTAGAAATTAAAGGGATCATGAGAAGCAATAGGTCATACTTAGGGTGGAAGCCAGTGGATGGTTCTGCATCGTCATCTTCCAACTTCTTCAACAGTTCTTCAAATATTTTTTCATAAATTTTGTTCCACACGAAACCCTAAGCACTAAAAACACTCAATACTAAACCCTAACACCCCAACCCTAAATCCTAAACCCAAAACCCTAAGCCTTCTAATTTGGCTTCATATGATCGTAGAGCAATTTTTGACTTGTCATCAAAAGAAGCTTTATGTTTACTTAATCATTAATCAACTTTTCTTTTTCACCATAACGTAATTTGGCTTCCTATAATGATGGAGCACCTTTTAACTTGTTATCGAAAGAAGTTTTGTGTTTACTTAATCATTAAGTAACCTTTTTTTTCCGTCGAAAGTTACTTTACTTCTTGTAATGATAACATATCTTCGTGAGGCCTAGTGCCTCCCACTTAAATAGTTTCTGTTTGACAATGATTACGATCCAAATAATTAGAAATCTAAAAGGGATCATCACGAAGCAATGGGTCATACTTAGGGTGGAAGTCTAGTGGATGATTCTGCATCATCATCTTCCAACTTCTTCAACAGTTCTTCAAATATTTTTTCATAAATTTTTTCCTACAAAACCCTAAGCACTAAAAACCCTAATCCTAAACCCTAAACCCCAAACCCTAAACCTAAACCCTAAAACCCTAAACCCTAAGCCTTCTAATTTGGCTTCATATGATCTAGAGCAATTTTTTGACTTGTCATCAAAAGAAGCTTTGTGTTTACTTAATCATTAAGCAACTTTTCTTTTTCACCAAACGTAATTTGGCTTCCTATGACCGGTAAATTGGTTAAACTCAGCGTGGAAGTCTGTGGATGACTCTGCATCGTCATCTTCCACCTTCTTCACAACTTCTTAAAATATTTTTTAATCAATTTTCTTTCACACTAAACCCTAAACCTTAAAACCTCAACCCTAATCCCTAAACGTTAAACCCTAAGCCTTCAAATTTGGCTTCATATAATCATGAGAGCAATTTTTGACTTGTCATCGATAGAAGCTTTACGTTTACTTAATCATTAAGCAACTTTTCTTTTTTTCCATCGAACTTAATTAGGCTTCTTATAATCATGGAACATCTTTTAACTTGTCATCGAAAAAAGCTTTGTGTTTTCTTAATCATTAAGTAATTTTTTTTCTTTGCCGAAAGGTACTTCACATCTTATAATGATGAAATATCTTTGTAAGGCCTAGTATCTCTCACTTTGAATAGTTTTTGTTTGAGTAATGATTATAATCCAAATAATTAAAAACTAAAAGGATCATCACTAGTAAATGGATCACACTCTGCGTGAAAATCTTTGGATAATTCTGCGTTGTCATCTTCCATCTTCTTTAATAGTTCTTCAAATATTTTTTCGTTCATTTTTTTTCCATACGAAACCCTAAACACCAAAAACACTCAACCTTAAACTATAAACCCTAAAACCCTAGACCCTAAACCAACAAAACACTCAACCCTTAACCATAAAACCCCAACACTAAATCCTAAACCCTAAATCCTAAGCCTTTTAATTCGGTTTCATATAATCCTAGAGAAATTTTTGACTTGTCATTGAAAAAAGATTTGTGTTCAGTTAATCATTAATCAACTTTTCTTTTTCCACCAAAGCGTAATTTGAATTCTTATAATCATGGAGCACCTTTTAACTTGTCATTGAAAGAAGTTTTGTGTTTATTTAATCATTAAGTCACCTTTTTTTTTCCGCCGAAAGTTACTTTACTTCTTGTAATGATGAAACATCTTTGTGAGGCCTAGTGTCTCCCAGTTTGAATAGTTTCTGTTCGAGTAATGATTATGATCCAGATAATTAGAAAGTAAAACAATCATTACCGATAAATAGGTTAGACTCAATATGGAAGTTTGTGGATGAGTTTGCATCGTCATCTTCCATCTTCTTCACAAATTCCTTAAATATTTTTAATAAATTTTTTGCCATACTAAACCCTAAACCTTAAACCTGAACTCTAAACCTCAAACCCTATGCTTTTAATTTGCCTTCATACGATTAGAGAGCAATTTTTGACGTGTCATCGATAGAAGCTTTGTGTTTACTTAATCATTAAGTAACTTTTTTTTCCGCTGAAAGTTACTTTACCTCATGTGAGGATGAAACATCTATGTGAGGCTTAGTGTCACCCACTTTGAATAGTTTCTGTTTGAGTAATGATTATGATCCAAATAATTAAAAACTTAAATGATCATCACCGGTAAATGTATCACACTCAGCGTGAAAGTCTTGAATGATTTTGCATCGCCATCTTTCATCTTCTTCAACTGTTCTTCAAATATTTTTTCATAAATTTTTTTTCATACTAAACTCGAAACACTAAAAACGCTCAACCCTAAACCATAAACCCTAAAACCCTAAACACCCTAAAACATCAAACCCTAAACCCTAAAACCCCAACACTAAATCTTAAACCCTAAGCCTTCTAGTTTGGCTTCATATGATCATAGAGGCCTAGTATCTCTCATTTTGAATAGTTTATGTTTGAGTAATGAATACGACCAAAATAATTAAAAACTAAAAGGATCATCACTGGTAAATGGGTCATGCTCAGCATGGAAGTCTGCTGATGATTCTACATCGTTATCTTCCATTATCTTCATAATTTCTTCAAATATTTTTTAATAAAATCTTTCCGTACTAAACCTTAAACCCTCTATCCTAACCCCTAAAACCTCAACCCTAAACTCTAAACCTCAAACACTAAGCCTTTTAATTTGGCTTTATACTATCAAATAGCAATTTTTGACGTGTCATCGATAGAAGCTTTATGTTTACTTAATCATTAAGTAACATTTTTTTTTGGTCGAAAGTTACTTTACTTCTTGTGATGATGAAACGTCTATGTAGGCTTAGTGTCTCCTGCTTTGAATGGCTTCTGTTTGAGTAATGATTATGAGCCAAATAATTAAAAACTTAATGGATCATCACTGGTAAACGGATCACACTCAGCGCGAAAGTATTTGGATGATTCTGCATCGTCACCTTTCATCTTCTTCAACAGTTCTTCAAATATTTTTCCATGAGTTTTTTCTCATATGAAACTACAAACACTAAAAACACTCAACCCTAAACCGTAAACCCTTAAACCCTAAACCCTTAAAACACTCAACCCTAAACCCTAAAATTATAACACTAAGTCCTAAACCCTATGCCTTCTAATTTGGCTTATCATCGAAAGAAGCTTTGTGTTTACTTAAACATTGAGCAACTTTTCTTTTTTCACCGACACGTAATTTGACTTCTTATAATCATGAAACACCTTTTAGCTTGTTATCGAAGGAAGCTTTGTGTTGACTTAATCATTAAGTAACTTTTTTTTTGGCTGAAAGTTACTTTACTTCTTTTGATAATGAAACATCTTTGTGAGGCCCAGTATCTCCCACTTTGAATAGTTTCTGTTTGAGTAATGACTACGATCACAATAATTAAAAACTAATGGGATCATCACCGGTAAATGGGCCTTACTCAGTGTGGAAGTCTGTGGATCACTCTGCATCGTCATCTTTCATCATCTTCATAACTTCTTCAAATATTTTTTAATAAATTTTTTTCCATACTAAACACTCAAGGTTAACCCCTAAAACCTAAACGCTAAACTCTAAACCTCAAGCACTAAGCCTTTTAATTTGGCTTCATACGATCAAATAGCAATTTTTAACATGTTATCGATTGAAGCTTTGTGTTTACTTAATCATTAAGTAACTTTTTTTTTCTGCCGAAAGTTACTTTACTTCTTGTGATGATGAAACATCTATGTAAGGCTTGGTGTCTCCCACTTTGAATAGTTTTTGCTTGAGTAATGATTGTGATCCCAACAATTAAAAACTTGAAGGATCATCACGGGTAAATGGATCACACTCAGCGTGAAAGTCTTTGGATGATTCTGCATCGTCATCTTTCATCTTCTTCAATAGTTCCTCAAATATTTTTTCATAAATTTTTTTTCATACGAAACTCCAAACACAAAAAACACTCAACCCTAAACCCTTAAAACACTCAACCTTAAACGCTAAAACCATAACAATAAGTTCTAAGCCCTAAGCCTTCTAATTTGGCTTCATATAATCATAGACCAATTTTTCACTTGTCATCGAAAGAAGTGTTTACTTAGTTATTAAGCAACTTTTCTTTTTTCATCGACACGTAATTTGACTTATTATAATCATGGAGCACCTTTTAGCTTGCCATCGAAAGAAGCTTTGTGTTTATTTAATCATTAAGTAACTTTTCTTTTTCATTGAAAGTTACTCTACTTCTTGTGATAATGAAACATCTTTTTGAGGCCTAGTATCTGCCACCTCGAATAGTTTCTGTTTGAGTAATGATTACGATCAAAACAATTAAAAACTAAAAGGATCGTCACCTGTAAATGGGTCATACCCAGCGTGGAAGTCTGTGGATGATTTTGCATCGTCATCTTCTGTCATCTTCATAATTGCTTGAAATATTTTTTAATAAATTCTTTTCCATACTTAACCCTATACCCTCTACCCTAATCCCTAAAACCACAACCCCAAACTCTAAACCTCAAACACTAAGCCTCTTAATTTGGCTTCATATGATCTAATAGCAATTTTTGACGTGTCATCGATAGAAGCTTTATGTGTACTTAATAATTAAGTAACTTTTTTTTAGGTCGAATGTTACTTTACTTCTTGACTAGTCATCGAAAGAAGCTTTGTGTTTACTTAATCATTAAGTAACTTTTCTTTTTTCACCGACACGTAATTTGATTTCTTATAATCATGAAGCACCTTTTAGCTTGTCATCGAAAGAAGCTTTGTGTTTACTTTATCATTAAGTAACTTCTTGCGGAAAGTTACTTTACTTCTTTTGATGATGAAACATCTTTGTGAGGCCTAGTATCTCCCACTTTGAATAGTTTCTGTTTGAGTAAAGATTACGATCAAAATAATTAAAAACTAAAAGGGATCATCACTGGTACATGGGTCATACTTAGCGTGGAAGTGTGTGGATGACTCTACATCGTCATCTTCCATCATCTTCACAACTTCGTCAAATATTTTTTAATAAATTTTTTTCAATACTAAACGCTCAATCTTAACCCCTAACACCTCAACCTTAAACTATAAACTTCAAACACTAAGCCTTTTAATTTGGCTTCATACGATCAAATAGCAATTTTTAACATGTAATCGATTGAAGCTTTGTATTTACTTAATCATTAAGTAACTTTTTTTTTCGCAGAAAGTTACTTTCCTTCTTCTGATGATGAAACATCTATGTGAGGCCTAGTGTCTCCCACTTTGAATAGTTTCTGCTTGGGTAATGATTGTGATCGAAATAATTTAAAACTTGAAGGATCATCACCGGTAAATGGATTACACTCAGGGCGAAAGTCTTTGGATGACTCTGTATCCTCATCTTTCATCTTCTTCAACAGTTCTTCAAATACTTTTTCATAAATTTTTTTTAATACGAAACTCCAAACACTAAAAACACTCAACCCTAAACCATAAACCCTAAAACCCTAAACCCTCAAAACACTCAGCCCTAACCCTAAAATTATAACACTAAGTCCTAAACCCTATGCCTTCTAATTTGGCCTCATATGATCATAAAATAATTTTTGACTTGTGATCGAAAGAAGTTCGTGTTTACTTAATCATTAAGGAACTTTTCTTTATTCACCGACACGTAATTTGACTTCTTATAATCATGAAGCACCTTTTAGCTCGTCATCGAAACAAGCTTTGTGTTTACTTAATCATTAAGTAACTTTTTTTTTGGCCGAAAGTTGCTTTCCTTCTTCTGATGATGAAACATCTCTGTGAGGCCTAGTGTCTCCCACTATGAATAGTTTTTGCTTGGGTAATGACTGTGATCCAAATAATTCAAAACTTGAAGGATCATCACCGGTAAATGGATCACACTCAGGGCGAAAGACTTTGGATGATTCTGCATCGTCATCTTTTATCTTCTTCAACAGTTCTTCAAATATTTTTTCATAAGTTTTTTTTCATACGAAACTCCAAACACTAAAAACACTCAACCCTGAACCATAAACCCTAAAACCCTAAACCCTTAAAACACTCAGCCCTAAACCCTAAAATTATAACACTAAGTCCTAAACCCTAAGCTTTCTAATTTGGCTTCATATGATCATAGAGCAATTTTTCGCTTGTCATCGAAAGAAGTTTCTATTTTCTTAATCATTAAGCAACTTTTCTTTTTCTCACCGACACGTAATTTGACTTCTTATAATCATGAAGCACCTTTTAGCTTGTCATCGAAAGAAAGCTTTGTGTTTACTTAATCATTAAGTAACTTTTTTTTTCGCAGAAAGTTACTTTCCTTCATCTGATGATGAAACATCTATGTGAGGCCTAGTGTCTCCCACTTTGAATAGTTTCTGCTTGGGTAATGATTGTGATCCAAATAATTTAAAACTTGAAGGATCATCACCGGTAAATGGATTATACTCAAGGTGAAAGTCTTTAGATGATTCTGCATCCTCATCTTTCATCTTCTTCAACAATTCTTCAAATATTTTTTCATAAATTTTTTTTAATACGAAACTCCAAACACTAAAAACACTCAACGCTGAACCATAAACCCTAAACCCTCAGCCCTAAACCCTAAAATTATAACACTAAGTCCTAAACCCTAAGCCTTCTAATTTGGCTTCATATGATCATAGAGCAATTTTTCGCTTGTCATCGAAAGAAGTTTCTGTTTTCTTAATCATTAAGCAACTTTTCTTTTTTCACCGACACGTAATTTGACTTTATATAATCATGAAGTACCTTTTAGCTTGTCATCGAAAGAACCTTTGTGTTTACTTAATCATTAAGTAACTTTTTTTTTGGCCGAAAGTTAGTTTCCTTCTTCTGATGATGAAACATCTATGTGAGAACTAGTGTCTCCCACTTTGAACAGTTTCTGCTTGGGTAATGACTGTGATCAAAATAATTCAAAACGTGAAGGATCATCACCGGTAAATGGATCACACTCAAGGCTAAAGTTTTTGGAAGATTCTGTATCGTCATCTTTCATCTTCTTCAACAGTTCTTCAAATATTTTTTCATAATTTTTTTTTCATACGAGACTCCAAACACTAAAAACACTCAACCCTAAACCATAAAACCTAAAACTCTAAAACCTTAAAACAGTGAGCCCTAAACCCTAAAATTATAACACCAAGTCATAAACCCTAAGTCTTCTAATTTGGCCTCATATGATCATAGAGCAATTTTTGACTTGTCATCGAAAGAAGTTTGTGTTTACTTAATCATTAAGCAACTATTCTTTTTTGATCGACACGTAATTTGACTTCTTGTAATCATGAAGCACCTTTTAGCTTGTCATAGAAAGAAGTTTTTTGTTTACTTAATCATTAAGTAACTTTTTTTTTGGCCGAAAGTTACTTTACTTCTTTTGATGACGAAACATCTTTGTAAGGCCTAGTATCTCTCACTTTGAATAGTTTCTGTTTGAGTAATGATTACGATCAAAATAATTAAAAACTAAGGAGATCATCAGCGGTAAATGGGTCATACTTAGCGTGGAAGTGTATGGATCACTCTGCATCGTCATCTTCCATCATCTTCACAACTTCTTCAAATATTTTTTAATAAATTTTTTTCCATACTAAACGCTCAATCTTCACGCTTAAAATCTCAACCTTAAACTCTAAACCTCAAACACTAGGCCTTTTAATTTGGCTTCATACGATGAAATAGCAATTGTTAGCATGACATCGATTGAAGCTTTGTGTTTACTTAATTATTACGTAACTTTTTTGTCAGCCGAGAGTTACTTTCCTTCTTCTGATGATGAAACATCTATGTGAGGCCTAGTGTCTCCCACTTTGAATAGTTTCTGCTTGAGTAATGATGGTGATCAAAATAATTAAAAACTTGGAGGATCATAACTGGTAAGTGGATCACAGTCAGCGTGAAAGTCTTTGGATGATTTTGCATTGCCATCTTTCATCTTCTTCAACAGTTCTTCAAATATGTGTTGATAAATTTTTTTTCATACGAAACTCCAAACCCTAAAAACACTGAACCCTAAACTATAAACCCTAAACCTTTAAAGTCCTCAAGCCCAAACCCTAAAGCCCCAACACTAAATCCTAAACCCTAAGCCTTCTAATTTGGCTTCAGATGATCATAGAGTAATTTTTCGCTTGTCATCGAAAGAAGCTTTGTATTTACTTAATCATTAAGCAACTTTTCTATTTCCACCGACATGTAATTTCACTTCTTGTAATCATGAAGCACCTTTTAGGTTGTCATCGAAAGAAGCTTTGTGTTTACTTAATTATTAAGTAACTTTTTTTTTGGCCGAAAGTTACTTTACTTCTTATGATGATTAAACATCTTTGTGGGGACTAATGTCTCCCACTTTGAATAGTTTTTATTTGAGTAATGATTACGATCGAAATAATTAAAAATTAAAGGGGTCATCACCGGTAAATGGGTCATATTCAACGTGGAAGTCTGTGGATGACTCTGCATCGTCATCTTCCATCATCTTCACAACTTCTTCAAATATTTTTTAATATATTTTTTTTCATACTAAGCCCTCAATCCTAACCCCTAAAACCACAACTCTAAACTCTAAACCTCAAACACTAAGCCTTTTAATTTAGCTTCATACGATCAAATAGGAGTTTTTAAGATGTCATTGATTAAAGCTTTTTGTTTACTTAATCATTATGTAACTTTTTTTTCCGTCGAAAGTTACTTTACTTCTTGTGGTGATGAAACATCTATGTGAGGCCTAGTGTCTCCCACTTTGAATAGTTTTTGTTTGAGTAATGATTGTGATCAAAATAACTAAAAACTTGGAGGATCATAACTGGTAAGTGGATCACACTCAGCGTGAAAGTCTTTGGATGATTTTGCATTGTCATCTTTCATCTTCTTCAACAGTTCTTCAAATATGTGTTAATAATTTTTTTTTCATACGAAACTCCAAACACTATAAACACTCTACCTAAACTATAAACCCTAAAACCCGAAACCAAAAACGCTTAAAACACTCAACCCTTAACCCTAAAACCCCAACACTAAGTCCTAAACCTTAAGCCTTCTAATTTGGCTTCATATGATCATAGAGCAAATTTTGACTTGTGATCGAAAGAAGTTTGTGTTTACTTAATCATTAAGCAACTTTCTTTTTGGTCGAAAGTTACTTTACTTCTTGTGATGATGAAACATCTATGTGTGGCCTAGTGTGTCCCACTTTGAATAGTTTCTGTTGGACTAATGATTATGAGCCAAATAATTAAAAACTTAAAGGATCATCACCGGTTAATGGATCACACTCAGTGCGAACGTCTTTGGATGATTATGCATCGTCATCTTTCACCTTCTGCAACAGTTCTTCAAATATTTTTTCATAAATTTTTTTTCATACGAAACTCCAAACACCAAAAACACTCAACGCTAAACCATAAACCCTAAAATCCTAAACCCTCAAAACACTCAACCTTAAACCCTAAAACCCCAACACTAAATCTTAAACCCTTGGCCTTCTAATTTGGCTCCATATGATCATAGATAAATTTTTCACTTGTTATCGAAAGAAGATTTGTGTTTACTTAATCATTAAGCAACTTTTCTTTTTTCACCGACATGTAATTTGGCTTCTTATAATCATGAAACACCTTTTAGATTGTCATAAAAAGAAGCTTTGTGTTTACTTAATCATTTAGTAACTTTTTTTTTAGCCGAAAGTTACTTTACTTCTTGCGATGATGAAACATCTATGTGAGGCTTAGTGTCTCCCACTTTGAATAGTTTATGTTTGGGTAATGATTACGATCAAAATAACTAAAACTTAACGGATCATCACCGGCAAATGGGCTATACTCAGCGTGGAAGTCTGTAGCTGATTCTCCATCGTCATCTTCCACTATCTTCATAATTTCTTCAAATATTTTTTAATAAATTCTTTTCCTTGCTAAACCCTAAACCCTCTATCCTAACCACTAAAACCTCAACCTCAAACTCCAAACCTCAAATACTAAGCCTTTTAATTTGGCTTCATACTGATCAAATAGCAATTTTTGACGTGTCATCGAAAGAAGATTTGTGTTTACTTAATCATTAAGCAACTTTTTTTTTCACCGACACGTAATTTGAGTTTTATAATCATGAAGCACCTTTTAGCTTGTTATCGGAAGAAGAATTGTGTTTCCTTAATCATTAAGTAACTTTTTTTTTAAGCTGAAAGTTACTTTACTTTTTGTGATGATGAAACATCTTGGTGAGGCCTAATACCTCCCAGTTTGAATAGTTTCTGTGTGAGTAATGATTACGATAAAAATAATTAAAACTTAACAGATCATCACTGGTTAACGGGTCATACTCAGCGTGGAAGTTTGCGACTGATTCTTCATCGTCATCTTCCACCACCCTCAAATAGTTTTTTTCAACAGTTCTTCAAATATTTTTTCATAAATTTTTTTTCATACGAAACTCCAAACACTTAAAACACTCAACCCTAAACCCTAAAATCCAAACACTAAATCCAAAACCCTAAGGCTTCTAATTTGGCTTCATATGGTCATAGATGAATTTTTCACTTGTCATCGAAAGAAGCCTCGTGTTTACTCGATCTTTAAGCAACTTTTGTTTTTTCAATGACACGTAATTTGACTTCTTATAATCATGAAGCACCTTTTAGCTTGTCATCGAAAGAAGCTTTGCGTTTACCTTATCATTAAGTAACTTGTTTTTTTAGCCGAAAGTTACTTTACTTTTTATGATGATAAAACATCTTTGTGAGGCCTAGTATTTACCACTTTGAACAGTTTCTGTTTGAGTAATGATTACGATCAAAATAATTAAAAATTAAAAGGATCATCATCGGTAAATGGGTCATAATCAGTGTTGAATTCTGTGGCTAATTCTGCACTGTCAACTTTCATCATCTTTATAATTTCTTCAATTATTTTTTGTAAATTCTTTTCCATACTAAACCCTAAACCGTCTATCCTAACCCCTAAAATCTCAACCCCAAACTCTAAACCATAAATACTAGGCCTTTTAATTTGGCTTCATACGATCAAATAGCAATTTTTGACGTGTCATTGAAAGAAGATTTGTGTTTACTTAATCATTAAGCAACTTTTCTTTTTTCACCGACACTTAATTTAGCTTCTTATAATCATGAAGTACCTTTTAGCTTGTCATCGGAAGAAGCTATGTGTTTACTTAATCATTAAGTAACTTTTTTTTTCATTAAGTAACTTTTTTTTTACCCAAAAGTTACTTTACTTGTTCTGATGATGAAACATCTTTGTGAGGCCTGATACCTCCCACTTTGAATAGTTTATGTTTGAGTAATGATTACGATCAAAATAACTAAAACTTAACGGATCATCACCGGAAAATGGTCATACTCAGCGTGGAAGTATGTGGCTGATTCTCCATCGTCATCTTCCACCATCTTCATAATTTCTTCAAATATTTTTTAATAAATTACTTACCATACTAAACCCTTATCCCTCTATCCTAACCCCTAAAACCTCAACCCTAAACTCTCAAACCTCAAATACTAAGCCTTTTAATTTGGCTTGATACGATCAAATAGCAACTTTTGACGTGTCATCGAAAGAAGATTTGTGTTTACTTAATCATTAAGCAACTTTTTTTTTCACCGACACGTAATTTGAGTTTTTATAACCATGAAACACCTTTTAGCTTGTTATCGAAAGAAGATTTGTGTTTACTTAATCATTAACCCACTTTTCTTTTTTCAACGACACCTAATTTGACTTCTTATAATCATGAAGCACCTTTTAGCTTGTCATCGAAAGAAGGTTTGTGTTTACTTAATCATTAAGTAACTTTTTTTTTAGCCAAAAGTTACTTTACTTTTTATGATGATAAAACATCTTTGTGAGGCTTAGTATTTCCCACTTTGAATAGTTTCTGTTTGAGTAACGATTACGATGAAAATAATTAAAACTGAAAGAATCATCATCGGTAAATGGGTCATACTCAGCGTGGAATTCTATGGCTGATTCTGTACCGTCGTCTTTCATCATTTTCATAATTTCTTCAAATATTTTTTAGTAAATTCTTTTCCATACTAAACCCTAAACCGTCTATCCTAACCCCTAAAATCTCAACCCCAAACTCTAAACCATAAATACTAGGCCTTTTAATTTGGCTTCATACGATCAAATAGCAATTTTTGACGTGTCATTGAAAGAAGATTTGTGTTTACTTAATCATTAAGCAACTTTTTTTTTCACCGACACTTAATTTAGCTTCTTATAATCATGAAGTACCTTTTAGCTTGTCATCGAAAGAAGCTATGTGTTTACTTAATCATTAAGTAACTTTTTTTTTAACCAAAAGTTACTTTACTTGTTCTGATGATGAAACATCTTTGTGAGGCCTGATACCTCCCACTTTGAATAGTTTATGTTTGAGTAATGATTACGATCAAAATAACTAAAACTTAACGGATCATCACCGGAAAATGGTCATACTCAGCGTGGAAGTATGTGGCTGATTCTCCATCGTCATCTTCCACCATCTTCATAATTTCTTCAAATATTTTTTAATAAATTACTTACCATACTAAACCCTTATCCCTCTATCCTAACCCCTAAAACCTCAACCCTAAACTCTAAACCTCAAATACTAAGCCTTTTAATTTGGCTTGATACGATCAAATAGCAACTTTTGACGTGTCATCGAAAGAAGATTTGTGTTTACTTAATCATTAAGCAACTTTTTTTTTCACCGACACGTAATTTGAGTTTTTATAACCATGAAACACCTTTTAGCTTGTTATCGAAAGAAGATTTGTGTTTACTTAATCATTAACCAACTTTTCTTTTTTCAACGACACCTAATTTGACTTCTTATAATCATGAAGCACCTTTTAGCTTGTCATCGAAAGAAGGTTTGTGTTTACTTAATCATTAAGTAACTTTTTTTTTAGCCAAAAGTTACTTTACTTTTTATGATGATAAAACATCTTTGTGAGGCTTAGTATTTCCCACTTTGAATAGTTTCTGTTTGAGTAACGATTACGATGAAAATAATTAAAACTGAAAGAATCATCATCGGTAAATGGGTCATACTCAGCGTGGAATTCTATGGCTGATTCTGTACCGTCGTCTTTCATCATTTTCATGATTTCTTCAAATATTTTTTAGTAAATTCTTTTCCATACTAAACCCTAAACCGTCTATCCTAACCCCTAAAATCTCAACCCCAAACTCTAAACCATAAATACTAGGCCTTTTAATTTGGCTTCATACGATCAAATAGCAATTTTTGACGTGTCATTGAAAGAAGATTTGTGTTTACTTAATCATTAAGCAACTTTTTTTTTCACCGACACTTAATTTAGCTTCTTATAATCATGAAGTACCTTTTAGCTTGTCATCGAAAGAAGCTATGTGTTTACTTAATCATTAAGTAACTTTTTTTTTCATTAAGTAACTTTTTTTTTACCCAAAAGTTACTTTACTTGTTCTGATGATGAAACATCTTTGTGAGGCCTAATACCTCCCACTTTGAATAGTTTATGTTTGAGTAATGATTACGATCAAAATAACTAAAACTTAACGGATCATCACCGGAAAATGGTCATACTCAGCGTGGAAGTATGTGGCTGATTCTCCATCGTCATCTTCCACCATCTTCATAATTTCTTCAAATATTTTTTAATAAATTACTTACCATACTAAACCCTTATCCCTCTATCCTAACCCCTAAAACCTCAACCCTAAACTCTAAACCTCAAATACTAAGCCTTTTAATTTGGCTTGATACGATCAAATAGCAACTTTTGACGTGTCATCGAAAGAAGATTTGTGTTTACTTAATCATTAAGCAACTTTTTTTTTCACCGACACGTAATTTGAGTTTTTATAACCATGAAACACCTTTTAGCTTGTTATCGAAAGAAGATTTGTGTTTACTTAATCATTAACCAACTTTTCTTTTTTCAACGACACCTAATTTGACTTCTTATAATCATGAAGCACCTTTTAGCTTGTCATCGAAAGAAGGTTTGTGTTTACTTAATCATTAAGTAACTTTTTTTTTAGCCAAAAGTTACTTTACTTTTTATGATGATAAAACATCTTTGTGAGGCTTAGTATTTCCCACTTTGAATAGTTTCTGTTTGAGTAACGATTACGATGAAAATAATTAAAACTGAAAGAATCATCATCGGTAAATGGGTCATACTCAGCGTGGAATTCTATGGCTGATTCTGTACCGTCGTCTTTCATCATTTTCATGATTTCTTCAAATATTTTTTAGTAAATTCTTTTCCATACTAAACCCTAAACCGTCTATCCTAACCCCTAAAATCTCAACCCCAAACTCTAAACCATTAATACTAGGCCTTTTAATTTGGCTTCATACGATCAAATAGCAATTTTTGACGTGTCATTGAAAGAAGATTTGTGTTTACTTAATCATTAAGCAACTTTTCTTTTTTCACCGACACTTAATTTAGCTTCTTATAATCATGAAGTACCTTTTAGCTTGTAATCGAAAGAAGCTATGTGTTTACTTAATCATTAAGTAACTTTTTTTTTCATTAAGTAACTTTTTTTTTACCTAAAAGTTACTTTACTTGTTCTGATGATGAAACATCTTTGTGAGGCCTAATACCTCCCACTTTGAATAGTTTATGTTTGAGTAATGATTACGATCAAAATAACTAAAACTTAACGGATCATCACCGGAAAATGGTCATACTCAGCATGGAAGTATGTGGCTGATTCTCCATCGTCATCTTCCACCATCTTCATAATTTCTTCAAATATTTTTTAATAAATTACTTACCATACTAAACCCTTATCCCTCTATCCTAACCCCTAAAACCTCAACCCTAAACTCTAAACCTCAAATACTAAGCCTTTTAATTTGGCTTGATACGATCAAATAGCAACTTTTGACGTGTCATCGAAAGAAGATTTGTGTTTACTTAATCATTAAGCAACTTTTTTTTTCACCGACACGTAATTTGAGTTTTTATAACCATGAAACACCTTTTAGCTTGTTATCGAAAGAAGATTTGTGTTTACTTAATCATTAACCAACTTTTCTTTTTTCAACGACACCTAATTTGACTTCTTATAATCATGAAGCACCTTTTAGCTTGTCATCGAAAGAAGGTTTGTGTTTACTTAATCATTAAGTAACTTTTTTTTTAGCCAAAAGTTACTTTACTTTTTATGATGATAAAACATCTTTGTGAGGCTTAGTATCTCCCACTTTGAATAGTTTCTGTTTGAGTAACGATTACGATGAAAATAATTAAAACTGAAAGAATCATCATCGGTAAATGGGTCATACTCAGCGTGGAATTCTATGGCTGATTCTGTACCGTCGTCTTTCATCATTTTCATGATTTCTTCAAATATTTTTTAGTAAATTCTTTTCCATACTAAACCCTAAACCGTCTATCCTAACCCCTAAAATCTCAACCCCAAACTCTAAACCATTAATACTAGGCCTTTTAATTTGGCTTCATACGATCAAATAGCAATTTTTGACGTGTCATTGAAAGAAGATTTGTGTTTACTTAATCATTAAGCAACTTTTCTTTTTTCACCGACACTTAATTTAGCTTCTTATAATCATGAAGTACCTTTTAGCTTGTAATCGAAAGAAGCTATGTGTTTACTTAATCATTAAGTAACTTTTTTTTTCATTAAGTAACTTTTTTTTTACCTAAAAGTTACTTTACTTGTTCTGATGATGAAACATCTTTGTGAGGCCTAATACCTCCCACTTTGAATAGTTTATGTTTGAGTAATGATTACGATCAAAATAACTAAAACTTAACGGATCATCACCGGAAAATGGTCATACTCAGCATGGAAGTATGTGGCTGATTCTCCATCGTCATCTTCCACCATCTTCATAATTTCTTCAAATATTTTTTAATAAATTACTTACCATACTAAACCCTTATCCCTCTATCCTAACCCCTAAAACCTCAACCCCTAAACTCTAAACCTCAAATACTAAGCCTTTTAATTTGGCTTGATACGATCAAATAGCAACTTTTGACGTGTCATCGAAAGAAGATTTGTGTTTACTTAATCATTAAGCAACTTTTTTTTTCACCGACACGTAATTTGAGTTTTTATAACCATGAAACACCTTTTAGCTTGTTATCGAAAGAAGATTTGTGTTTACTTAATCATTAACCAACTTTTCTTTTTTCAACGACACCTAATTTGACTTCTTATAATCATGAAGCACCTTTTAGCTTGTCATCGAAAGAAGGTTTGTGTTTACTTAATCATTAAGTAACTTTTTTTTTCATTAAGTACTTTTTTTTTACCCAAAAGTTACTTTACTTGTTCTGATGATGAAACATCTTTGTGAGGCCTAATATCTCCCACTTTGAATAGTTTATGTTTGAGTAATGATTACGATCAAAATAACTAAAACTTAACGGATCATCACCGGAAAATGGTCATACTCAGCGTGGAAGTATGTGGCTGATTCTCCATCGTCATCTTCCACCATCTTCATAATTTCTTCAAATATTTTTTAATAAATTACTTACCATACTAAACCCTTATCCCTCTATCCTAACCCCTAAAACCTCAACCCTAAACTCTAAACCTCAAATACTAAGCCTTTTAATTTGGCTTGATACGATCAAATAGCAACTTTTGACGTGTCATCGAAAGAAGATTTGTGTTTACTTAATCATTAAGCAACTTTTTTTTTCACCGACACGTAATTTGAGTTTTTATAACCATGAAACACCTTTTAGCTTGTTATCGAAAGAAGATTTGTGTTTACTTAATCATTAACCAACTTTTCTTTTTTCAACGACACCTAATTTGACTTCTTATAATCATGAAGCACCTTTTAGCTTGTCATCGAAAGAAGGTTTGTGTTTACTTAATCATTAAGTAACTTTTTTTTTAGCCAAAAGTTACTTTACTTTTTATGATGATAAAACATCTTTGTGAGGCTTAGTATCTCCCACTTTGAATAGTTTCTGTTTGAGTAACGATTACGATGAAAATAATTAAAACTGAAAGAATCATCATCGGTAAATGGGTCATACTCAGCGTGGAATTCTATGGCTGATTCTGTACCGTCGTCTTTCATCATTTTCATGATTTCTTCAAATATTTTTTAGTAAATTCTTTTCCATACTAAACCCTAAACCGTCTATCCTAACCCCTAAAATCTCAACCCCAAACTCTAAACCATAAATACTAGGCCTTTTAATTTGGCTTCATACGATCAAATAGCAATTTTTGACGTGTCATTGAAAGAAGATTTGTGTTTACTTAATCATTAAGCAACTTTTCTTTTTTCACCGACACTTAATTTAGCTTCTTATAATCATGAAGTACCTTTTAGCTTGTAATCGAAAGAAGCTATGTGTTTACTTAATCATTAAGTAACTTTTTTTTTCATTAAGTAACTTTTTTTTTACCTAAAAGTTACTTTACTTGTTCTGATGATGAAACATCTTTGTGAGGCCTAATACCTCCCACTTTGAATAGTTTATGTTTGAGTAATGATTACGATCAAAATAACTAAAACTTAACGGATCATCACCGGAAAATGGTCATACTCAGCATGGAAGTATGTGGCTGATTCTCCATCGTCATCTTCCACCATCTTCATAATTTCTTCAAATATTTTTTAATAAATTACTTACCATACTAAACCCTTATCCCTCTATCCTAACCCCTAAAACCTCAACCCTAAACTCTAAACCTCAAATACTAAGCCTTTTAATTTGGCTTGATACGATCAAATAGCAACTTTTGACGTGTCATCGAAAGAAGATTTGTGTTTACTTAATCATTAAGCAACTTTTTTTTTCACCGACACGTAATTTGAGTTTTTATAACCATGAAACACCTTTTAGCTTGTTATCGAAAGAAGATTTGTGTTTACTTAATCATTAACCAACTTTTCTTTTTTCAACGACACCTAATTTGACTTCTTATAATCATGAAGCACCTTTTAGCTTGTCATCGAAAGAAGGTTTGTGTTTACTTAATCATTAAGTAACTTTTTTTTTAGCCAAAAGTTACTTTACTTTTTATGATGATAAAACATCTTTGTGAGGCTTAGTATTTCCCACTTTGAATAGTTTCTGTTTGGGTAACGATTACGATGAAAATAATTAAAACTGAAAGAATCATCATCGGTAAATGGGTCATACTCAGCGTGGAATTCTATGGCTGATTCTGTACCGTCGTCTTTCATCATTTTCATAATTTCTTCAAATATTTTTTAGTAAATTCTTTTCCATACTAAACCCTAAACCGTCTATCCTAACCCCTAAAATCTCAACCCCAAACTCTAAACCATAAATACTAGGCCTTTTAATTTGGCTTCATACGACCAAATAGCAATTTTTGACGTGTCATTGAAAGAAGATTTGTGTTTACTTAATCATTAAGCAACTTTTCTTTTTTCACCGACACTTAATTTAGCTTCTTATAATCATGAAGTACCTTTTAGCTTGTAATCGAAAGAAGCTATGTGTTTACTTAATCATTAAGTAACTTTTTTTTTCATTTGGTAACTTTTTTTTTACCTAAAAGTTACTTTACTTGTTCTGATGATGAAACATCTTTGTGAGGCCTGATACCTCCCACTTTGAATAGTTTATGTTTGAGTAATGATTACGATCAAAATAACTAAAACTTAACGGATCATCACCGGAAAATGGTCATACTCAGCGTGGAAGTATGTGGCTGATTCTCCATCGTCATCTTCCACCATCTTCATAATTTCTTCAAATATTTTTTAATAAATTACTTACCATACTAAACCCTTATCCCTCTATCCTAACCCCTAAAACCTCAACCCTAAACTCTAGACCTCAAATACTAAGCCTTTTAATTTGGCTTGATACGATCAAATAGCAACTTTTGACGTGTCATCGAAAGAAGATTTGTGTTTACTTAATCATTAAGCAACTTTTTTTTTCACCGACACGTAATTTGAGTTTTTATAACCATGAAACACCTTTTAGCTTGTTATCGAAAGAAGATTTGTGTTTACTTAATCATTAACCAACTTTTCTTTTTTCAACGACACCTAATTTGACTTCTTATAATCATGAAGCACCTTTTAGCTTGTCATCGAAAGAAGGTTTGTGTTTACTTAATCATTAAGTAACTTTTTTTTTAGCCAAAAGTTACTTTACTTTTTATGATGATAAAACATCTTTGTGAGGCTTAGTATTTCCCACTTTGAATAGTTTCTGTTTGGGTAACGATTACGATGAAAATAATTAAAACTGAAAGAATCATCATCGGTAAATGGGTCATACTCAGTGGGAATTCTATGGCTGATTCTGTACCGTCGTCTTTCATCATTTTCATAATTTCTTCAAATATTTTTTAGTAAATTCTTTTCCATACTAAACCCTAAACCGTCTATCCTAACCCCTAAAATCTCAACCCCAAACTCTAAACCATAAATACTAGGCCTTTTAATTTGGCTTCATACGACCAAATAGCAATTTTTGACGTGTCATTGAAAGAAGATTTGTGTTTACTTAATCATTAAGCAACTTTTCTTTTTTCACCGACACTTAATTTAGCTTCTTATAATCATGAAGTACCTTTTAGCTTGTAATCGAAAGAAGCTATGTGTTTACTTAATCATTAAGTAACTTTTTTTTTCATAAAGTAACTTTTTTTTTCATTAAGTAACTTTTTTTTTACCTAAAAGTTACTTTACTTGTTCTGATGATGAAACATCTTTGTGAGGCCTAATACCTCCCACTTTGAATAGTTTATGTTTGAGTAATGATTACGATCAAAATAACTAAAACTTAACGGATCATCACCGGAAAATGGTCATACTCAGCATGGAAGTATGTGGCTGATTCTCCATCGTCATCTTCCACCATCTTCATAATTTCTTCAAATATTTTTTAATAAATTACTTACCATACTAAACCCTTATCCCTCTATCCTAACCCCTAAAACCTCAACCCTAAACTCTAAACCTCAAATACTAAGCCTTTTAATTTGGCTTGATACGATCAAATAGCAACTTTTGACGTGTCATCGAAAGAAGATTTGTGTTTACTTAATCATTAAGCAACTTTTTTTTTCACCGACACGTAATTTGAGTTTTTATAACCATGAAACACCTTTTAGCTTGTTATCGAAAGAAGATTTGTGTTTACTTAATCATTAACCAACTTTTCTTTTTTCAACGACACCTAATTTGACTTCTTATAATCATGAAGCACCTTTTAGCTTGTCATCGAAAGAAGGTTTGTGTTTACTTAATCATTAAGTAACTTTTTTTTTAGCCAAAAGTTACTTTACTTTTTATGATGATAAAACATCTTTGTGAGGCTTAGTATTTCCCACTTTGAATAGTTTCTGTTTGGGTAACGATTACGATGAAAATAATTAAAACTGAAAGAATCATCATCGGTAAATGGGTCATACTCAGTGGGAATTCTATGGCTGATTCTGTACCGTCGTCTTTCATCATTTTCATAATTTCTTCAAATATTTTTTAGTAAATTCTTTTCCATACTAAACCCTAAACCGTCTATCCTAACCCCTAAAATCTCAACCCCAAACTCTAAACCATAAATACTAGGCCTTTTAATTTGGCTTCATACGACCAAATAGCAATTTTTGACGTGTCATTGAAAGAAGATTTGTGTTTACTTAATCATTAAGCAACTTTTCTTTTTTCACCGACACTTAATTTAGCTTCTTATAATCATGAAGTACCTTTTAGCTTGTAATCGAAAGAAGCTATGTGTTTACTTAATCATTAAGTAACTTTTTTTTTCATTTAGTAACTTTTTTTTTACCTAAAAGTTACTTTACTTGTTCTGATGATGAAACATCTTTGTGAGGCCTGATACCTCCCACTTTGAATAGTTTATGTTTGAGTAATGATTACGATCAAAATAACTAAAACTTAACGGATCATCACCGGAAAATGGTCATACTCAGCGTGGAAGTATGTGGCTGATTCTCCATCGTCATCTTCCACCATCTTCATAATTTCTTCAAATATTTTTTAATAAATTACTTACCATACTAAACCCTTATCCCTCTATCCTAACCCCTAAAACCTCAACCCTAAACTCTAAACCTCAAATACTAAGCCTTTTAATTTGGCTTGATACGATCAAATAGCAACTTTTGACGTGTCATCGAAAGAAGATTTGTGTTTACTTAATCATTAAGCAACTTTTTTTTTCACCGACACGTAATTTGAGTTTTTATAACCATGAAACACCTTTTAGCTTGTTATCGAAAGAAGATTTGTGTTTACTTAATCATTAACCAACTTTTCTTTTTTCAACGACACCTAATTTGACTTCTTATAATCATGAAGCACCTTTTAGCTTGTCCTCGAAAGAAGGTTTGTGTTTACTTAATCATTAAGTAACTTTTTTTTTAGCCAAAAGTTACTTTACTTTTTATGATGATAAAACATCTTTGTGAGGCTTAGTATTTCCCACTTTGAATAGTTTCTGTTTGGGTAACGATTACGATGAAAATAATTAAAACTGAAAGAATCATCATCGGTAAATGGGTCATACCCAGTGGGAATTCTATGGCTGATTCTGTACCGTCGTCTTTCATCATTTTCATAATTTCTTCAAATATTTTTTAGTAAATTCTTTTCCATACTAAACCCTAAACCGTCTATCCTAACCCCTAAAATCTCAACCCCAAACTCTAAACCATAAATACTAGGCCTTTTAATTTGGCTTCATACGATCAAATAGCAATTTTTGACGTGTCATTGAAAGAAGATTTGTGTTTACTTAATCATTAAGCAACTTTTCTTTTTTCACCGACACTTAATTTAGCTTCTTATAATCATGAAGTACCTTTTAGCTTGTAATCGAAAGAAGCTATGTGTTTACTTAATCATTAAGTAACTTTTTTTTTCATTTAGTAACTTTTTTTTTACCTAAAAGTTACTTTACTTGTTCTGATGATGAAACATCTTTGTGAGGCCTGATACCTCCCACTTTGAATAGTTTATGTTTGAGTAATGATTACGATCAAAATAACTAAAACTTAACGGATCATCACCGGAAAATGGTCATACTCAGCGTGGAAGTATGTGGCTGATTCTCCATCGTCATCTTCCACCATCTTCATAATTTCTTCAAATATTTTTTAATAAATTACTTACCATACTAAACCCTTATCCCTCTATCCTAACCCCTAAAACCTCAACCCTAAACTCTAGACCTCAAATACTAAGCCTTTTAATTTGGCTTGATACGATCAAATAGCAACTTTTGACGTGTCATCGAAAGAAGATTTGTGTTTACTTAATCATTAAGCAACTTTTTTTTTCACCGACACGTAATTTGAGTTTTTA
Source organism: Xylocarpus granatum (assembly GCA_019650275.1). NCBI lineage: Eukaryota > Viridiplantae > Streptophyta > Magnoliopsida > Sapindales > Meliaceae > Xylocarpus > Xylocarpus granatum. The sequence continues at coordinate 15,428 of BNST01000121.1, read as the reverse complement.
TAACCATGAAACACCTTTTAGCTTGTTATCGAAAGAAGATTTGTGTTTACTTAATCATTAACCAACTTTTCTTTTTTCAACGACACCTAATTTGACTTCTTATAATCATGAAGCACCTTTTAGCTTGTCCTCGAAAGAAGGTTTGTGTTTACTTAATCATTAAGTAACTTTTTTTTTAGCCAAAAGTTACTTTACTTTTTATGATGATAAAACATCTTTGTGAGGCTTAGTATCTCCCACTTTGAATAGTTTCTGTTTGGGCAACGATTACGATGAAAATAATTAAAACTGAAAGAATCATCATCGGTAAATGGGTCATACCCAGTGGGAATTCTATGGCTGATTCTGTACCGTCGTCTTTCATCATTTTCATAATTTCTTCAAATATTTTTTAGTAAATTCTTTTCCATACTAAACCCTAAACCGTCTATCCTAACCCCTAAAATCTCAACCCCAAACTCTAAACCATAAATACTAGGCCTTTTAATTTGGCTTCATACGATCAAATAGCAATTTTTGACGTGTCATTGAAAGAAGATTTGTGTTTACTTAATCATTAAGCAACTTTTCTTTTTCACCGACACTTAATTTAGCTTCTTATAATCATGAAGTACCTTTTAGCTTGTCATCGAAAGAAGCTATGTGTTTACTTAATCATTAAGTAACTTTTTTTTTCATTAAGTAACTTTTTTTTTACCCAAAAGTTACTTTACTTGTTCTGATGATGAAACATCTTTGTGAGGACTAATACCTCCCACTTTGAATAGTTTATGTTTGAGTAATGATTACGATCAAAATAACTAAAACTTAACGGATCATCACCGGAAAATGGTCATACTCAGCGTGGAAGTATGTGGCTGATTCTCCATCGTCATCTTCCACCATCTTCATAATTTCTTCAAATATTTTTTAATAAATTACTTACCATACTAAACCCTTATCCCTCTATCCTAACCCCTAAAACCTCAACCCTAAACTCTAAACCTCAAATACTAAGCCTTTTAATTTGGCTTGATACGATCAAATAGCAACTTTTGACGTGTCATCGAAAGAAGATTTGTGTTTACTTAATCATTAAGCAACTTTTTTTTTCACCGACACGTAATTTGAGTTTTTATAACCATGAAACACCTTTTAGCTTGTCATCGAAAGAAGATTTGTGTTTACTTAATCATTAACCAACTTTTCTTTTTTCAACGACACCTAATTTGACTTCTTATAATCATGAAGCACCTTTTAGCTTGTCATCGAAAGAAGGTTTTGTGTTTACTTAATCATTAAGTAACTTTTTTTTTAGCCAAAAGTTACTTTACTTTTTATGATGATAAAACATCTTTGTGAGGCTTAGTATTTCCCACTTTGAATAGTTTCTGTTTGAGTAACGATTACGATGAAAATAATTAAAACTGAAAGAATCATCATCGGTAAATGGGTCATACTCAACGTGGAATTCTATGGCTGATTCTGTACCGTCGCCTTTCATCATTTTCATGATTTCTTCAAATATTTTTTAGTAAATTCTTTTCCATACTAAACCCTAAACCGTCTATCCTAACCCCTAAAATCTCAACCCCAAACTCTAAACCATAAATACTAGGCCTTTTAATTTGGCTTCATACGATCAAATAGCAATTTTTGACGTGTCATTGAAAGAAGATTTGTGTTTACTTAATCATTAAGTAACTTTTCTTTTTTCACCGACACTTAATTTAGCTTCTTATAATCATGAAGTACCTTTTAGCTTGTAATCGAAAGAAGCTATGTGTTTACTTAATCATTAAGTAACTTTTTTTTTCATTAAGTAACTTTTTTTTTCCCCAAAAGTTACTTTACTTGTTCTGATGATGAAACATCTTTGTGAGGCCTGATACCTCCCACTTTGAATAGTTTATGTTTGAGTAATGATTACGATCAAAATAACTAAAACTTAACGGATCATCACCGGAAAATGGTCATACTCAGCGTGGAAGTATGTGGCTGATTCTCCATCGTCATCTTCCACCATCTTCATAATTTCTTCAAATATTTTTTAATAAATTACTTACCATACTAAACCCTTATCCCTCTATCCTAACCCCTAAAACCTCAACCCTAAACTCTAAACCTCAAATACTAAGCCTTTTAATTTGGCTTGATACGATCAAATAGCAACTTTTGACGTGTCATCGAAAGAAGATTTGTGTTTACTTAATCATTAAGCAACTTTTTTTTTCACCGACACGTAATTTGAGTTTTTATAACCATGAAACACCTTTTAGCTTGTTATTGAAAGAAGATTTGTGTTTAATTAACCGACACTTTTTTTTTACCCAAAAGTTACTTTACTTTTTATGATGATAAAGCATCTTTGTGAGGCTTAGTATTTCCCACTTTGAATAGTTTTTGTTTGAGTAATGATTACGATCAAAATAATTAAAACTGAAAGAATCATCATCGGTAAATGGGTCATACTCAGCGTGGAATTCTATGGCTGATTCTGTACCGTCGTCTTTCATCATTTTCATAATTTCTTCAAATATTTTTTAGTAAATTCTTTTGCATACTAAACCCTAAACTCTCTATCCTAACCCCTAAAATCTCAACCCCAAACTTTAAACCTTAAATACTAAGCCTTTTAATTTGGCTTCATACGATCAAATTGCAATTTTTGACGTGTCATTGAAAGAAGATTTGTGTTTACTTAATCATTAAGTAACTTTTCTTTTTTCACCGACACTTAATTTGACTTCTTATGGTCATGAAGTACTTTTTAGCTTGTCATCGAAAGAAGCTATGTGTTTACTTAATCATTAAGTAACTTTTTTTTTCACCCAAAAGTTACTTTACTTGTTGTTACGATGAAACAGCTACGTTAGGCCTAATGTGTCCCACTCTGAATAGTTTATGTTTGGGTAATGATTACGATCAAAATAATTAAAACTTAATGGATCATCACCGGTAAATGGGTCATAGTCAGCGTGGAAGTCTGTGGCTGATTCTCCATCGTCATCTTCCACCATCTTCATAATTTCTTGAAATATTTTTTAATAAATTCTTTAGCATACTAAACCCTAAACACTCTATCCTAACCCCTAAAACCTCAACCCCAAACTCTAAACCTCAAATACTAATCCTTTGAATTTGGCTTCATACGATGAAATAGCAATTTTTTACGTGTCATCGTAAGAAGATTTGTGTTTACTTAATCATTATGCAACTTTGTTTTTTCACCGATACGTAATTTGAGTTTTTATAACCATGAAGCACCTTTTAGCTTGTTATCGAACGAAGATTTGTGTTTTTCTTAATCATTAAGTAACTTTTTTTTTCAGCTGAAAGTTACTTTACTTCTTATGATGATGAAACATCTTTGTGAGGCCTAATACCTCCCAGTTTGAATAGTTTCTGTGTGAGTAATGATTACGATCAAAATAATTAAAACTTAACGGATCATCACTGGTTCACGGGTCACACTCAACGTGGAAGTCTGCGGCTGATTCTTCATCCTCATCTTCCACCACCCTCAAATAGTTTTTTTTCAACAGTTCTTCAAATATTTTTTTATAAATTTTTTTTCATACGAAACTCCAAACACTTAAAACACTCAACCCTAAACCCTAAAATCCCAACACTAAATCCTAAACCCTAAGCCTTCTAATTTGGCTTCATATGGTCATAGATCAATTTTTCACTTATCATCGAAAGAAGCTTTGTGTTTACTCGATCTTTAAGCAACTTTTGTTTTTTCAATGACACGTAATTTGACTTCTTATAATCATGAAGCACCTTTTAGCTTGTCATCGAAACAAGGTTTGTATTTACTTAATCGTTAAGTAACTTTTTTTTTAGCCAAAAGTTACTTTACTTTTTATGATGATAAAACATCTTTGTGAGGCTTAGTATTTCCCACTTTGAATAGTTTCTATCTGAGTAACGATTATGAACAAAATAATTAAAACTAAAAGAATCATCATCGGTAAATGGGTCATACTCAGCGTGTAATTCTGTGGATGATTCTGCATCGTCATCTTTCATCATTTTCATAATTTCTTCAAATATTTTTTAGTAAATTCTTTTGCATACAAAACCCTAAACTCTCTATCCTAACCCCTAAAATCTCAACCCCAAACTCTAAACCTTAAATACTAAGCCTTTTAATTTGGCTTCATACGATCAAATTGCAATTTTTGACGTGTCATTGAAAGAAGATTTGTGTTTACTTAATCATTAAGTAACTTTTTTTTTCACCGACACTTAATTTGACTTCTTATGGTCATGAAGTACCTTTTAGCTTGTCATCGAAAGAAGCTATGTGTTTACTTAATCATTAAGTAACTTTTTTTTTACCCAAAAGTTACTTTACTTGTTGTGATGATGAAACATCTATGTTAGGCCTAATGTCTCCCACTCTGAATAGTTTATGTTTGGGTAATGATTACGATCAAAATAATTAAAACTTAACGGATCATCACCGGAAAATGGGTCATACTCAGCGTGGAAGTCTGTGGCTGATTCTCCGTCGTCATCTTCCACCATCTTCATAATTTCTTGAAATATTTTTTAATAAATTCTTTAGCATACTAAACCCTAAACACTCTATCCTAACCCCTAAAACCTGAACCCCAAACTCTAAACCTCAAATACTAATCCTTTGAATTTGGCTTCATACGATCAAATAGCAATTTTTGACGTGTCATCGAAAGAAGATTTGTGTTTACTTAATCATTAAGTAACTTTTTTTTTACCCAGAAGTTACTTTATTTATTGTGATGGTGAAGCATCTATGTGAGGCCTAATGTCTCCCACTTTGAATAGTTTATGTTTGGGTAATGATTACGATCAAAATAACAGAAACCTAACGGATCATCACTGGTAAATGGGTCATAGTCAGCGTGGAAGTCTGTGGCTGATTCTCCATCGTCATCTTCCACCATCTTCATAATTTCTTGAAATATTTTTTAATAAATTCTTTACCATATTAAAGCCTAAACACTCTATCCTAGCCCCTAAAACCTCAACCCTAAACTCTAAACGTGAAATACTAATCCTTTCAATTTGGCTTCATACGATCAAATAGCAATTTTTGACGTGTGATCGAAAGAAGATTTGTGTTTACTTAATAATTAAGAAATTTTTTTTTCACCGACACGTAATTTCACTTCTTATAATCATAAAGCGCCTTTTAGCTTGTTATCGAAAGAATATTTATGTTTCTTTAATCATTAAGTAACTTTTTTTTTAGCCAAAAGTTACTTTACTTTTTATGATGATAAAGCATCTTTGTGAGGCTTAGTATTTCCCACTTTGAATAGTTTCTGTTTGAGTAATGATTACGATCAAAATAATTAAAACTGAAAGAATCATCATCGATAAATGGATCATACTCAGCGTGCAATTCTATGGCTGATTCTGCATCGTCATCTTTCATCATTTTCATAATTTCTTCAAATATTTTTTAGTAAATTCTTTTGCATACTAAACCCTAAACTCTCTATCCTAACCCCTAAAATATCAACCCCAAACTCTAAACCTTAAATACTATGCCTTTTAATTTGGCTTCATACGATCAAATAGCAATTTTTGACGTGTCATTGAAAGAAGATTTGTGTTTACTTAATCATTAAGCAACTTTTCTTTTTTCACCGACACTTAATTTGACTTCTTATAATCATGAAGTACTTTTTAGCTTGTCATCGAAAGAAGCTATGTGTTAACTTAATCATTAAACAACTTTTTTTTTACCCAATAGTTACTTTACTTGTTGTGATGATGAAACATCTATGTGAGACCTAATGTCTCCCACTTTGAATAGTTTATGTTTGGGTAATGATTACGATCAAAATAACAGAAACTTAATGGATCATCGCCGGAGAATGGGTCAAACTCAGCGTGGAAGTATGTGGCTGATTCTCCATCGTCATCTTCCACCATCTTCATAATTTCTTGAAATATTTTTTAATAAATTCTTTAGCATACTAAACCCTAAACTCTCTATCCTAGCCCCCAAAACCTCAACCCCAAACTCTAAACCTCAAGTACTAATCCTTTGAATTTGGCTTCATACGATCAAATAGCAATTTTTGACGTGTCATCGAAAGAAGGTTTGTGTTTACTTAATAATGAAGCAACTTTTTTTTTCACCGACACGTAATTTGAGTTTTTATAATCATAAAGCACCTTTTAGCTTGTTATCGAAAGAAGATTTGTGTTTCCTTAATCATTAAGTAACTTTTTTTTTCAGCTGAAAGTTACTTTACTTCTTGTGGTGATGAAACATCTTTGTGAGGCCTAATACCTCCCAGTTTGAATAGTTTCTGTGTGAGTAATGATTACGATCAAAACAATTAAAACTTAACGGATCATCACTGGTTAATGGGTTATACTCAGCGTGGAAGTCTGCGACTGATTCTTCATCGTCATCTTCCACCACCCTCAAATAGTTTTTTTTTCAGTTCTTCAAATATTTTTTCATAAATTTTGTTTCATACGAAACTCCAAACACTTAAAACACTAAACCCTAAACCCTAAAATCCCAACATTAAACCCTAAACCGTAAGCCTTCTAATTTGGCTTCATATGGTCATAGATCAATTTTTCACTTGTCATCGAACGAAGCTTCGTGTTTACTCGATCATTAAGCAACTTTTCTTTTTTCAATGACACGTAATTTGACTTCTTATAATCATGAAGCACCTTTTAGCTTGTCATTGAAAGAAGGTTTGTGTTTACTTAATCATTAAGTAATTTTTTTTTAGCCAAAAGTTACTTTACTTTTTATGATGATAAAGTATCTTTGTGAGGCTTAGTATTTCCCACTTTGAATAGTTTCTGTTTGAGTAATGATTACGATCAAAATAATTAAAACTGAAAGAATCATCATCGATAAATGGATCATACTCAGCGTGCAATTCTATGGCTGATTCTGCATCGTCATCTTTCATCATTTTCATAATTTCTTCAAATATTTTTTAGTAAATTCTTTTGCATACTAAACCCTAAACTCTCTATCCTAACCCCTAAAATATCAACCCCAAACTCTAAACCTTAAATACTATGCCTTTTAATTTGGCTTCATACGATCAAATAGCAATTTTTGACGTGTCATTGAAAGAAGATTTATGTTTACTTAATCATTATGCAATTTTTCTTTTTTCACCGACACTTAATTTGACTTCTTATAGTCATGAAGCACCTTTTAGTTTGTCATCGAAATAAGCTATGTGTTAACTTAATCATTAAACAACTTTTTTTTTACCCAATAGTTACTTTACTTGTTGTGATGATGAAACATCTATGTGAGACCTAATGTCTCCCACTTTGAATAGTTTATGTTTGGGTAATGATTACGATCAAAATAACAGAAACTTAATGGATCATCGCCGGCGAATGGGTCAAACTCAGCGTGGAAGTATGTGGCTGATTCTCCATCGTCATCTTCCACCATCTTCATAATTTCTTGAAATATTTTTTAATAAATTCTTTAGCATACTAAACCCTAAACTGTCTATACTAGCCCCCAAAACCTCAACCCCAAACTCTAAACCTCAAGTACTAATCCTTTGAATTTGGCTTCATACGATCAAATAGCAATTTTTGACGTGTCATCGAAAGAAGATTTGTGTTTACTTAATAATGAAGCAACTTTTTTTTTCACCGACACGTAATTTGAGTTTTTATAATCATAAAGCACCTTTTAGCTTGTTATCGAAAGAAGATTTGTGTTTCCTTAATCATTAAGTAACTTTTTTTTTCAGCTGAAAGTTACTTTACTTCTTGTGATGATGAAACATCTTTGTGAGGCCTAATACCTCCCAGTTTGAATAGTTTCTGTGTGAGTAATGATTACGATCAAAACAATTAAAACTTAACGGATCATCACTGGTTAATGGGTTATACTCAGCGTGGAAGTCTGCGACTGATTCTTCATCGTCATCTTCCACCACCCTCAAATAGGTCAGTTCTTCAAATATTTTTTCATAAATTTTGTTTCATACGAAACTCCAAACACTTAAAACACTAAACCCTAAACCCTAAAATCCCAACATTAAACCCTAAACCGTAAGCCTTCTAATTTGGCTTCATATGGTCATAGATCAATTTTTCACTTGTCATCGAAAGAAGCTTCGTGTTTACTCGATCATTAAGCAACTTTTCTTTTTTCAACGACACGTAATTTGACTTCTTATAATCATGAAGCACCTTTTAGCTTGTCATCGAAAGAAGGTTTGTGTTTACTTAATCCTTAAGTAATTTTTTTTTAGCCAAAAGTTACTTTACTTTTTATGATGATAAAGCATCTTTGTGAGGCTTAGTATTTCCCACTTTGAATAGTTTCTGTTTGAGTAATGATTACGATCAAAATAATTAAAACTGAAAGAATCATCATCGATAAATGGATCATACTCAGCGTGCAATTCTATGGCTGATTCTGCATCGTCATCTTTCATCATTTTCATAATTTCTTCAAATATTTTTTAGTAAATTCTTTTGCATACTAAACCCTAAACTCTCTATCCTAACCCCTAAAATATCAACCCCAAACTCTAAACCTTAAATACTATGCCTTTTAATTTGGCTTCATACGATCAAATAGCAATTTTTGACGTGTCATTGAAAGAAGATTTATGTTTACTTAATCATTATGCAATTTTTCTTTTTTCACCGACACTTAATTTGACTTCTTATAGTCATGAAGCACCTTTTAGTTTGTCATCGAAATAAGCTATGTGTTAACTTAATCATTAAACAACTTTTTTTTTACCCAATAGTTACTTTACTTGTTGTGATGATGAAACATCTATGTGAGACCTAATGTCTCCCACTTTGAATAGTTTATGTTTGGGTAATGATTACGATCAAAATAACAGAAACTTAATGGATCATCGCCGGCGAATGGGTCAAACTCAGCGTGGAAGTATGTGGCTGATTCTCCATCGTCATCTTCCACCATCTTCATAATTTCTTGAAATATTTTTTAATAAATTCTTTAGCATACTAAACCCTAAACTGTCTATACTAGCCCCCAAAACCTCAACCCCAAACTCTAAACCTCAAGTACTAATCCTTTGAATTTGGCTTCATACGATCAAATAGCAATTTTTGACGTGTCATCGAAAGAAGATTTGTGTTTACTTAATAATGAAGCAACTTTTTTTTTCACCGACACGTAATTTGAGTTTTTATAATCATAAAGCACCTTTTAGCTTGTTATCGAAAGAAGATTTGTGTTTCCTTAATCATTAAGTAACTTTTTTTTTCAGCTGAAAGTTACTTTACTTCTTGTGATGATGAAACATCTTTGTGAGGCCTAATACCTCCCAGTTTGAATAGTTTCTGTGTGAGTAATGATTACGATCAAAACAATTAAAACTTAACGGATCATCACTGGTTAATGGGTTATACTCAGCGTGGAAGTCTGCGACTGATTCTTCATCGTCATCTTCCACCACCCTCAAATAGGTTTTTTTTTCAGTTCTTCAAATATTTTTTCATAAATTTTGTTTCATACGAAACTCCAAACACTTAAAACACTAAACCCTAAACCCTAAAATCCCAACATTAAACCCTAAACCGTAAGCCTTCTAATTTGGCTTCATATGGTCATAGATCAATTTTTCACTTGTCATCGAAAGAAGCTTCGTGTTTACTCGATCATTAAGCAACTTTTCTTTTTTCAACGACACGTAATTTGACTTCTTATAATCATGAAGCACCTTTTAGCTTGTCATCGAAAGAAGGTTTGTGTTTACTTAATCCTTAAGTAATTTTTTTTTAGCCAAAAGTTACTTTACTTTTTATGATGATAAAGCATCTTTGTGAGGCTTAGTATTTCCCACTTTGAATAGTTTCTGTTTGAGTAATGATTACGATCAAAATAATTAAAACTGAAAGAATCATCATCGATAAATGGATCATACTCAGCGTGCAATTCTATGGCTGATTCTGCATCGTCATCTTTCATCATTTTCATAATTTCTTCAAATATTTTTTAGTAAATTCTTTTGCATACTAAACCCTAAACTCTCTATCCTAACCCCTAAAATATCAACCCCAAACTCTAAACCTTAAATACTATGCCTTTTAATTTGGCTTCATACGATCAAATAGCAATTTTTGACGTGTCATTGAAAGAAGATTTATGTTTACTTAATCATTATGCAATTTTTCTTTTTTCACCGACACTTAATTTGACTTCTTATAGTCATGAAGCACCTTTTAGTTTGTCATCGAAATAAGCTATGTGTTAACTTAATCATTAAACAACTTTTTTTTTACCCAATAGTTACTTTACTTGTTGTGATGATGAAACATCTATGTGAGACCTAATGTCTCCCACTTTGAATAGTTTATGTTTGGGTAATGATTACGATCAAAATAACAGAAACTTAATGGATCATCGCCGGCGAATGGGTCATACTCAGCGTGGAAGTATGTGGCTGATTCTCCATCGTCATCTTCCACCATCTTCATAATTTTTTGAAATATTTTTTAATAAATTCTTTACCATACTAAAGTCTAAACCCTCTATCCTAACCCCTAAAACCTGAACCCCAAACTCTAAACGTCAAATACTAAGAGTTTTATTTTGGCTTGATACGATCAAATAGCAACTTTTGACGTGTCATCGAAAGAAGATTTGTGTTTACTTAATTATTAAGCAACTTTTTTTTTCACCGACACGTAATTTAACTTCTTATAATCATGAAGCACCTTTTAACTTGTGATCGAAAGAAGCTTTGTGTTTACTTAATCATTAAGTAACTTTTTTTTTAGCTGAAAGTTACTTTACTTCTTGTGATGATGAAACATCTTTGTGAGGCCTAATACCTCCCACTTTGAATAGTTTCTGTGTTAGTAATGATTACGATCAAAATAATTAAAATTTAACGGATCATTGCTGGTTAATGGGTCATACTCAGCGTGGAAGCTGTGACTGATTCTTCATCGTCATCTTCCACCATCCTCAAATAGGTTTTTTTCAACAGTTCTTAAAATATTTTTTCATAAATTTTTTTTCATACGAAATTCCAAACACTTAAAACACTCAACCCTAAACCCTAAAATCCCAACACTAAATCCTAAACCTTAAGCCTTCTAATTTGGCTTCATATGGTTATAGATCAATTTTTCACTTGTTATCGAAAGAAGCTTCCTGTTTACTCAATCATTAAGCAACTTTTTTTTTCAATGACACGTAATTTGACTTCGTATAATCATGAAGCACCTTTTTGCTTGTCATCGAAAGAAGGTTTGTGTTTACTTAATCATTAAGTAACTTTTTTTTTAGCCAAAAATTATTTTACTTTTTATGATGATAAAACATCTTTTTGAGGCCTAGTATTTCCCACTTTGAATAGTTTCTGTTTGAGTAATGATTACAATCAAAATAATTAAAAACTAAAAGGATCATAATCGGTAAATGGGTCATACTCAATGTGGAATTCTGTGGCTGATTTGGCATCGTCATCTTTCATCATTTTCATAATTTCTTCAAATATTTTTAGTAAATTCTTTTGCATACTAAACCCTAAACTCTCTATCCTAACCCTTAAAATCTCAACCCCAAACTCTAAACCTCAAATACTAAGCCTTTTAATTTGGCTTCATACGATCAAATAGCAATTTTTGACGTGTCACCAAAAGAAATTTTGTGTTTACTTAATCATTAAGAAACTTTTCTTTTTTCACCGACACGTAATTTGACTTCTTATAATCATGAAGCACCTTTGAGCTCGTCATCGAAAGACGCTTTGTGTTTACTTAATCATTAAGTAACTTTTTTTTTAGCCGAAAGTTACTTTACTTCTTGTGATGATGAAACATCTTTGTGAGGCCTAATACCTCCCACTTTGAATAGGGTCTAAATAGCTTGAGAAACCTAGGGGAGCAAGCATGATAACTTTTGAAATGAAGAATACTATCATTTAGAAGAAATATAAAGTTAAAACATATTTAGCATCCCTAAAGTTCAGTGAAAAACATTTAATCACAAAAATCCAAAATAAATTGTTGAGAAGAATAGAAGCAACGACTCACAGTTCCTTCAAGCATCTTCAATAATGCCTGTTGTACACCCTCACCAGCCTGCAACATGACTTCAACATTTAAGAAAACATTGTGTCAAATTGACACCAAGAAAATAGATTACATCTCAGACAGCTAAGACATAAAGAACCTTCTTAGTTATCTTATCAACTTCAAAAATGTAAACTATCCCTTGTTGAGCGGCTTGTTCATTGAATTCAGTTACCTAGATGCCAAATGAATATCACACACATGTAAGTTCACTGATTACTGAAAAGAAAAATGAAGCAAAAAGAATGGGAACCCTACATAAAGTTGAAATTGGCTACTTATGAGAAAGGTAAACTTCAGAATGAAAATTTTAGTAACACCATATCAATTGAATGTCATACTCATGTCGTAGACAATAGTAATGCTAAAATAATTTTCTGAGGAAGAACAAATGATAAAATTTCCACCAAATTCAGAGCAATGTGAAATCAGGCTTGGAAACCAGCTATACATACATGATACACAATTGCCAAGAGCTTGGCAACAGGCCACAACCTATTTTCTGAATACAAGAAGTCCACATGTCTTAAAGCAACCGTTTTATCATTGAGAGTAATAATTTTTCAATTAGATAAGAAAAGGGAGAAAAAAATAATGTTATTTTCAGTTATAAAGGGAAGCAAAATTTAAGGATGATTTCCAAAATAACTCATCCAAAAGTGTTTGTAGAAAGTTGAGAAGGATTGTTGTGAGTGTTACAAGGAAATTGGGAGAGAGCTGAAATCTAGCAACAACATTCAGGGATTGATTTTTCTTTCTTCCAGTACATAAGAAAGATGAATTGCAAAGGAAATTTTTTTCACATTCAAAGGCAAAGATGGGCTGAGAACTAAGGAGTTTGGGCTTGTCCAATAACCATTCCAATCCCTACTATATATTGTTTTTTAATAACCTTCATTTGTTGTACGGCTATTTTAAAATTTCATTGATGTGTTAAGAGAGGTCCACAAAAGGACTGACTGACCCAAACTCAGCTCATTTGGATCTAAGTGGAAGAGACTGATATATAAGATATAAGAACTTTATTGCATCAAATTCTTGAGAAAAGGAGGCATTATCATTGCAGCACCTTCTATTTTCGTCAACTACATCCAAAGAAAGGCTACCAGCATCCAAAAGTTATTAAAAAAAATCATAAAAGCCAAGTAGGAATGCATACAATCACACACTTATCTACAAACAGGTAAATGAATGATTCTGTTTCATCACTCATAAGTTATCAGCAGAACACCCAGAAGAAACAAATATGCCTGAGATAGTAGTATAGGAAAAATAAGAAATATCAAAGTGATGTCTATTTTGAGACTAATACCACAAGAAGGTTATACAATATTGATTCAGCATCTTCACCAACGTAACCAGCCTGCAAAATAATAGCACAACAACAATCAATTATTAGATTCTAAAGCACTACCAAACATTAAATGAACTCTGCAACAATCCCATGCTAACCAATCTATACAATACAATTTTCTTTACCTCAATAATAATTTTCACATAACTGCATAACCATAACAATCAAAAGTAGACTGGCGTGTGTTAAGGTTGTTGCATCAGCAATGACAAATGGCACATTGACAAACCGAGCCAATGTTTTTGCAAGCAATGTCTTCCCTATTTTATAACATGCAACACAAATTAGCCACTGATTCTCACAGCATGTCGCAGAACCAAATATGTACATAATGCTGAGGCATACCTGACCCAGTTGCACCCATCATAAGCACATTGCTCTTTTCTAATTCTACATTATCGTCATCAACCAAAGCCTCAGTACTTTCAGGTTCTGCTCCTGACCTAGTAATAAAATTCCACACCTTCACTTTTAAGCTTATAAATATTGCAATTTGGGGCAAATGAATACAATACTATCATAACAAAGCAACAAGATACTAACCCTTTCTGAAAGGAGGCACGGTAAATCCTTTTATAGTGCTTGTAAACAGCCACAGAAAGCACCTGCAAAGTAGCCATAAACACAAAACCATCTCTTGATTAAGAAGCTTCAAACTTTCAAACATTGTCTAATTAGCATTAGTCATACATAACCGCTATATAATACTAGAATTGAAACCTTTTTAGCTTTTTCTTGACCAATAACAAACTTATCAAGACCCTTGCAAATCTCCTTTGGCGTTGGCAAATCCTTTCCCAAATTAGACCCACCCCAACTAACACCACCACTGCTATTACGGCCAGCACTGGACCCACTTCCTTTACCATGACTACTACCGGATCCACTTCCATTATCGGGTCCCAATCCTCTAACCACGTCGACTCCAGGTGAAAATGGCGGCCCTGGTGGATGTGGAACAGCCAGACCATTCCCATTTCCATTCGCGTTCCCGTTAGCAGGTGGTGGTAATTCCCCTCCATACGACCTCAAAAAGTCCCAAAAGCACAGCTTCTCTCCACCACTGGAGATTTTCTTCAACCTCTTATTATTATTATTATTATTATTATTATTAATAGCGTTCATACTGATTTCTACAAAGCTGCCTTGAAGAGGAGCAATCTGGTGAGGTCGGAAGTAATAAGCTGATTTGCAATTCGGACAGATATTAACTGCCTGATAAGCGGCACTATCAACTGTAGGAACCGGAGGGGAGAGATTGGACAACGATGAGAATAAGAGATCCACATGCTTCGAACACCCTTGGACAATTAGCCTCCGCCCTAATTTTACGATAGGTATCCCCGCCCTGATCCCATATGTAGCGCTCCAGTATTCCCATCAAAGATTGCCGTCGTCCGATGTTCAGATAATTGAGTTGGGCAACCGGTACCACCACCAGAGGAGTGAACCGGGTTGCTGACGTCATGACAGAAGCTATATCTCTGAGCTTCTTCCATCTCCAGATTCCAGACATGTGAATTGAATGATATGGCTCAGAATTCAGTGATTGAATTTACAAGGAGATGCCATGATAGAATTATGGATTATGAATAATGGAATATAATGAAAATATTAAAATTATAGTGAGAAGAGATTGGAGTTGGGAGCGATTGCAGCAAACGACGTAGAAAGAAATGAACGAGAAGAGAATTGAGTTGAAGTTAGGCTGTCTTTCTATATTTCGACAGTTTTGACCGGATAACTGTAGACATAATCTGTGGAAATTATCACAAACCGCCTACGTTTTCATGAAAATGTCATATAATGAAGTTTCACTTAGTGAAATATATAGAGATTCCCCTGCTTATATATACATAAAGAGAATGACACAAATAAACATACAAATTCATATAATGATATTATATTGTTATGGTATTTTTTATATAATTTTTCATACTACTAGAACATGTAAGATATTAAAAAGTGATACGTCTTACAACATACAAAATTGAATGTGAGATATAATTAAAACATTAAG